>JANHGL010003694.1:0-102493 GCA_024611195.1 Ceyx melanurus | reverse complement strand
TTATTTCTTCTTTTTTTTTTTTTTTTTTTTTCCAAAGGGAAAGCCAGGAAAAAAAACAGCTCCAAGCTAAAAACCAAATCTCACAGAACCTTTGGTCACAGACATGGGCCCCGTTATAAATGCCTCTTTATCTAATCTTGCCATAGAGAAGCTGATTTTCCTCCCCATGGTTTCTAGATAGTTTTAAATTAAGCTGCAAAGAACAGTTCAAAGAAAGCAGACGTTTCTAACCATCAAAATAATTTAAACTTACAAATGCTACAGTGGATTTTCCAGACACTGCCAGGAATTGTAAAAAACCTTCATCTCTGCAGCTCAGAGTATCCTCTGAGACCTTCAAACAATGTACAATTCCTCACCTGGTTTCAGCTCTGTCATACGTACACTTTGCAAGGGCTGGAATGCCTAAATTAAAATTTATTTCTTTCAATAAGCAGAATTCAGAAGCATCTATTATAGGAGAGGAGAGGGATAATCCTTAGGGCCTCATTTTCACTTTCCTTGACTTAAAACTAGATCTGTCTACTGGATTTTTTCAAATCATTGCTGTTCATGTGTTCTTCTATCTAGTTGTGGTTCGGAACTTGAATTTACTATCATGACTTCCCAGAGTATATTCAGTGTCATGTTTAATTTGATATTACATACTTTGTTTGACATCTCCATCCTGGGGTAGGGGAGGGAAGAAAGGATGTAGAGGCTTTTCCTACAGCTCAACAAGATTTGAGAGGAAAAAATAAACCAAATTAAATAAAGCTCACCATTGCCTCTAACTTAGTGGCAGATGTTAGAGATGTTGGCTTTTAATGAAATGCTTTATAACAGTGCTGCTGGGAAAGCAGAGTGCAGCAGAAACAGGGGCAGAAACCCCAAAACTCCTCTGAAGTCTTTATGAATGAAAAGAAGCTCATTCCAGATTAAGCCTGGTGTATGCAAAACTCATTTTTCCACCTGGAGAAAGATTTCAGAGCAAACTTCTAAAATTTTAATGTATTTTTAATGTCCTCCCCTTTTTTCATGCTTTTTTTTTTTCCATGCAGCTCATGCCCACATCACAACCTTATTGCAGGGGGGTTGGACTAGATAACCTTAGGAGGTCCCTTCCAACCCAATCTATTCTCTGATTCTACAAATGCTGGGCAAGATCAAACGATGCACCTTTCAGCCCAAAGGACAGAGTGTGGCATTCAGACCCTAGCAGAAAAAAATCTTCTGTAGTCTCTTGTTCAAAAGCTACTGTTTCATGCCAAGGAAGCAGCTAATTTAGCCTGTGCTCTGCCCCCATTTGCAGGACACACATCATAGCAGCGGGGAGGAGTTGGGGGTTCACCAAGAGCCCGTGGTCCCCCTTCCTCGACTGAGGGAGTGCAGGGAGGATGGAGCAAAGACTGCAGAAGACACCACGAAGTACCACGGGGTGTTTTCTGAGCGGGCGACAAGCGCAGGGGCCGCTTTCTCCAGCGATCAGGGAGGCAGCCGAAGGACGATGCGCCTGCCCTGGGACAGCCCATTCCCGCCACAGCCCCTCCCTGCCGCTAAAGCTCGGACCTGCGCTTCCCAGTGCAAAAGCGCGGCTTAATCACCCTAATTAACAATTCTCTTCCCCCACCACCAAAAAAAAAAAAAAAAAAGAAAAAGAAAAAGAAAGAGGAGAAAGATGACGTCACGAAGCCGTTACCACCCGCTGGATGCGGGCTCCCGGCCACCGACGGCGGCTTGCTCGCGCCCCCTCGTGGAGACCCTGCGGAGGGGACCGGGCTCCGCGCCAGGCCCCGCCGACCCAGCCCAGCCCAGCCCAGCCGAGAGCTCCCGGGATGATACGATGTTCCTCACCAACCCCCGGCCCAGCTTTTCCTCCCGCCTGTCGCGACAGGCCAATTGCCAGCGCGGCTTCCCGCGCACAGGCGGTGCGGAGGGAAAGGCTACCAGCCCTTAGCTTTAGAAAATTTAGAAAAATTTTTTTCTTAGCTTTAGAAATGCCAGCCCTGAGAAACAGCAGCAGGTGCGTTTGAGTTGCAGCATCATCACTGCTTCAAGTTAGGGCACAGCCTCGACTGCTAAAATAACCACTTCTCAGCTGTGCCCATCCTCAGAGTAGGAGCCTTTCCTCTGAAGTCTCAATCTATGCTACAAGAGCCCGTGATTTCACACCCTACACAGTATCAAGTATCTTAAAAAAAAAAGTTTATAAAACGTCGTGTTTCAGAAGGAACAGAGACAAAATTAACTCCTTCATCTGCTTTACGTCTGTGAAAAATGCATCAAAATGCCTGTAACAGTGTCCCAAACCTTCTCATTTCTCCTGGCTACTGAATCAGAAGCAGCTTTTCAAAAGGAAAATTGTACAACCAAAGTTGATCTCTTGAGATTGTTCAAATTAAATTTGAACATCCAAGTCCAAAAAAAAAAAAATCTCGATGAAGAAAATCATGACACAAATGTATGCAAATTTATACCTTCCAATAAATCCTACAGAGTAGTTCCTTGCCACCTTTTCCTATCCAAAATTAAACAGGGTTCAGTGTGGACTAGGTGATCTCTCCTGTTAATCTTTCTTTAAAATACATACTGCCTCACACACATGTATTAAATACTGGGAAGAATTACAATTTGAAGCCTTTATCTATTCTATTGGAAACATCCCTCCTGGCTCCAAGAACTAAATCTATAAATAAACACACATCTTAAACCTCAAGAGATGAAAATTAGAGGGATGTGACTTATGATACCTTCAGAACCTGATCTTATTTATTTCCTAGTAACTGGAATAATTGTGACCACTGGCAATTATTGACATTGAGCATTTTAACTTTTTTAAATGGAGGAGTAAATTATCTGAGTGCACAGCACAGAAACTTGCTAATACCAGTTCCAACACACCACCATATAGAAGTACTTTAAAAAAGGGGACAGCTTAATTTTAAAATTTCTAAGTTAGGCAATGACTCGGTCTGTGTCAGCTTTCCACAGTGTCTTATTGCACATAGCTGTTAGAGAAGCACTGTCCAAAGGAAGCCACACTCAGTAAACAAAAAACAATTTTTAAAGGCCTTTTTAAAGGGATTAATTGAATTTTACTTGAGACTTAAGGCAAAAACAGGGAGAGCTTTACTAGACTTCAAAAGGTAGTTGGGGGAAAATGTTAACAGCATGCTAAATGCTCCCAGGAAAAAGGGACAAAACCATCATTATATAAAGCTGATAAATAATAGTTAAAATAAATGGCATGTGTATCTATTTGACATTTTCAGCAGGTTCAAAGGGCTCCTTTGCAGTGATGAGTGTTTCAGAAAACAACACCCAGAAGTCTGCCTACCTGTCCAGGAAACATGAGCTTCCACCAAGTGTCAGGTGAAATGATACACACTGCTGGCACAGTCCCTCCTGCATGATGCACATCTCAGCTGCTCTGACCTAACTCCACAACATCCACAACGTCCCAATACAAAACAGGGCTGAAAAAACAATGTGATGTGAAGAGGCTCAAAATCTTCACCCAAAGACTATTAGAGAGTTTAAGGTAGCAGGAAGTTAGACTGAGGTGGGAGGAAGATCACCCACTGCAAGCACAGATGAGACTAAGGAGTGCTGATCTTACAAACCCCTCCCTGCCATGGACTCTTTCCTAAACCAATTAGAAGCACAAGACCCCTAAAAGCCTGAAGCAAATATCATTATCTATTGCTTTTCTCAATCTGACTGTTTTTATAAGACTTCCTTTTAACGTAAAACTTAATTCTGAAATTATATTGCACTGTGGTAGACAGATAGCAAAGACAGATGAGAGACTTCAGCCCTCAGATAAGGAGCAAAAGTGGGAAAGAAGTTATCTGATCTACAGCATATGAATAAAGACACAGGGAGGAAAACAAAAGAGTTTCTGGACTTCAGTTTAGAAAAAGGGAGGACAGATGACTATGACCTGTACATGGAAGACTCAGACACTGATATCTGTAGTGAGTGAGTTATCCAGGGTTTCTGCAACTGTCATTCTCTATCCATAAAAGCCCTCCCAGGCAGCCAAGTGCCTGGACACAGGCTGAGTGGGTCTTGGTGAAGTGCATGCCCATATACACAGCCTTATGGTAACAACCAGGATACCAAGTGATCCCCAAACATGGCTGTGGTGCTGCCTGAGACTTCAAATACAGTTCCTGCCTCATAGGCATGTACCAGGTAAACTGCTGCTCTTAAACAATCCCATCCACATACCATGGTGTTAAAGTAGGGGAAATAACAACAAACAAAAGTGAGAAAAATCCCTAAATGCTCCTGTCCAGGCCAGGCAACTTCTGAATATATAGAAGGAGGCCCTGAGGGCAGTGTGGCATACATACCATCTCCTTGAATGCGCTTTCTATGGCCCCAATCACCAGGCACTCGTGTGGAATCTTCTTCTCGGTGAAGAAGCGTGTTGGAGGGGTGCTGGGAGAGCCTGGAGCTCCCACCCCCCCCCTCAGGGAGGCTGCTCGTGTCAGTGTCCTGCTGTTGGTGGCCGGGTTGTCGGGCTCCTCTCCCAGGCAGGTGGGTGGGAGCACAGCCGAGTTCCTCAGGATGTCCACGATCTCCTGGAGCTGCTCCAGGATATGGTGCTGCAGCAGTTTGGAAGCCACCACAGCTGCCCCAGAGCCAGCGTGGCCGTCGAACAGGGACCAGTAGTACAAGTTGATCCCATCCGTTTCCTGGAGAAGTAGGAGGGGGATAAAGGGAAGGAGAAGAGATGGTCACTGTTAATACAGCCACGAGTGAGGGGATGGAGCAGCTGGTGGCACAGAGGCAGCAGGGAAAACACAGGTTCCAAAACAGAAACACCTACTGCGTTGTTACAGCTCTGGCAGGAAGGAGATGAATATTTTTGCCACACACCTCCATCATTTTTATTTTTTTCTTCTTTTCCTTAACCCCCTCAAAAAAATGGCTGAACTTTGAATACTTCTCACCTCACAGAATGCACTGACCAAGCACAGCTAGCACTGAGAGACTAAGCTGATTTACTAATGACTGTGTAGATCAGAAGAAAAGCATTAAAAATATAAAATAAATCACATAATTGATAAATGATGGACCTACCACCGTAGAGACCACAACACCTGATACTTCTGTGATAGACTTTTGTTTTTTTCCCCACTAGGCATGAGAGGATGGACCTCAATTTGACATCTAGTAACTGTTCACAATCTCCTGCAGCTGCTCCAGCAGTTTGGAAGCCACCATTGTTACAAGCTGACCCCACCTGAATCTTGGAGAAGCAGGAGGGGAATAAAAGGAAGGAAATGAGATGGTGACTGTTACCCAGCCACAAGTGCTGGCAGATGGAGCAGCTCTCGCTTTCCCTGCCTGTGCCAGGCCAGGAACCAGTGCAATGCAGAGGCTCTTCAAGGATGCCAGATGGGAGCTGCACTCCACCTGGGACAGCTACATATTGACTGGCAAGCTCTTCCCAGTCCACACAGTCTCCTCTGACAGCTGTAAGCCAACTCCACTATTGCTCTAGAGGTCCCTTCCAACCTCAAACATTCTATGATTCTATCAAATTCCTTTTCCCCACCCTGACAATAAAAACAGTTCCTCTACTTGTAAGAAATTAATTCTCCAAAACCATACCAATTTGATCAGAATTAAATATGTGGTACAAATAAAGCAGAGACTGATAATGAACAGGAGTCAGCAGTCAGGACAGATAGATAAGACAAAAAGCACAAAAAGGTGCTTGCTTTTCCTCCAGCATCTGAGATGACCTCCATAGCCACCACAATTTTGGTGTGACTATGTATGGTTGCTCTCTCTCTCCTAGCTGGGAGCTTGAACTTCTTCCCAGAAGTACTGACATTCTGCAGACTCTCAAAGAACAAGACATCTATTTCTCCTAGCTCTGGCAGTATTCTGTCAAAAGGAGTCATTCAAACATCAATTCTATTAGTTCTTTTAACTGGACAGAGCCCTCAAGTTGAGGATTGGTCACCACAGTGGCTTGGTTTAGAATTTCTTTCCAAAGATTCTGATTTAACAACATTTCTGCAGAGCTATCCAATACATGAAGTGTAAACAGATCCTTCACTGCACTGACCTTACAGTTCATTTCCAGAATGTACTAGGAAATCTAATAAGCTTCAGGCTCCTCAACTGCTGACCTAGCTTTCAGGAAGGCTCAGCAGTCTCCTGGGTTTGGTAATTGTAAAATAGAATTAAGACATGCAAAGTTTGGGGTCAAGCAATGGATGAGAAATCATGAGAGAAGATTCACATACACACACAAAACTGGAGATCAGTTCAAGGGAAAAAGAAAAAATGGGCAGCCTTAGCAATATATAGCAATCCATTTGAGGCATTTTTTTCAGACAAGATAGAGAGTGGTCCTACCTTGCCGAATGTCACCATTTCAAACAGGCCAATAAATCATTTTGTCACTAGTGATTTATTCTGGAAACCACAACCCACCCCAACTATTACTGTTCAGAGACAAGCTACAATCATCAAATGCATCAGAGTGCATTTAAGTGTTGGTAGTTGCCACCCCATCCTCAGAGAAAATCCTCCTCACATTACTGGCACCTTCATCTACCTTTGGTGGGCAACCACCCTTGTGGCACAGAGAGCAAACAGTTCTGTGACAAAGAACACTGCAGAATTAATAATGACATATCCTCACTTTGCAAGGACAATTAAAAATGCATCACTGTCACTGTGACAATATCCTGGCACAGGATTCCCATTTCACTCACTGATGGGCTTCAGTATTCATCACCAAGGTACCCCCTGAGTTTCAGGTATGTTAAATAGTGACAGTGAAAAAGCTGCACCATTTCAAGGGAAAGCTCCCAAATGGGGACAGAGGGTAAACAGTGGAGTGGGGGGAAGAGAAGAGAATTAATTCAGGGTTGAATTTGTAGTCCTCCTTTCACTGTTCCACCCAGTTTGTCATCTGCTCTTTCAAGAAGAAACAGATATTTATGATATTTAACAGGTTTCCTTGGAATTTTGTGCGTGTCAGAACTAAACAGAATTCACTTTTCCATCTAATTTCTGTCCCACTGACACCTTCTGCAGAGTCAAGGTGATGACATCAGAACATAACCTGTGTGGACACTCCATGGATGTCCAACACAGCCAATGCACAGGGCTGCAGGATGGGGTCAGAGTTCATAGAATCCTAGGATGGCAGGGGTTGGAAGGGACCTCTGGAGATCACCGAGTTCAGTCCTTCTGCCAAAAGCAAAGTTACTACTCCTCTTTTGCTCCCCACTTTCTTTTAATCAGACAAATACTCGATAAACTTCTTCCTTCATCCCTTCCTCCTGCAAACCACAATATTATACTTCATGGTAACAAAATATGAGAACATTTGTCACATTACAGAAATGTGTACATCTTTCTTTTGCCTTTTTTTTTTTAATATCTATTCAATCATCAAAAAAAAAAAAACTAGCAAGGAAAAAGTCCTATTAATTGCTAGTGTAAGACTGCCCTCTAGTAGAAAACTTCCTCCAGAAAGATGTTGCCTGTTTGGGGAAAATATATTACAAATTTAAATCCACAGGCTGAGGGCTAATAACAGGGTAGAATAGATGTTACACAGCTAATGGCACTCACTCAAGTGTCCTGGAGAAAACAGAAGTAAATCTGTAGATAAGAGAAATATAAAGAAGGCAATAGGGAGCATGAACACAGTAGAGTATGTTACACTGATCAGCTGGCTCCTCGCTTCAGATGCTATGCTCATTTCTGGTCAAAATATGTCAAAAATAGAAGAACAAAACATTTGAAATGAAAATGTTTCTCTCGAGAGGGAAGAAAGGGACTGGCTGCTAATTCCAAAATCAAGGTGAAAGATCCAGAATTGAAGTAGGAAATACACCAGTGATGAGAGGGAGGAAAAAAAACCAGAAAATTCCTTTTCATAACACAGAGTAACTGGCTATTTAATGAGGACAACAATCATGAAGTTTAAAATGGATAAAAAGAACAGCTTTCAGAACTATGCATCCAGTTTGTAGACCCTGCTATTAGGATACCATAACAATATGATGACCATAATGATGGATACCACTAAGGCCAATGAAAACACCTTTCCAATAATGAAATACTTTGATATTCCTGTATTTTTAGTGCAGTCTAAACATATTAACTGTGCTGTGTTTGTAAACAGCTCCTTCTGAGGAAGATGATTAACATATTACAAAGAGCACTGCACCCCTGTTGCTCTTGAGAAGCATTTGATACTACTCAAAGCTGGAAATTAATTGGCCTTAAGACTACAAAGCTGTTTGTGTTCCATGTATGCCCCCTAAATAAGAAACACAGGCAAATTCAGTACAGGTCCAGTCACCCACATCCCAGATGAAGAGACCCCTGACCAGGTATGACCCATGGAAGGCCTGGAACTTAAACGTAGTGTTAAACTGAAGCTGATACCTCTGCACAGCACCAAGATGCACCTACCCAGGCTGGTGTCTGCACAGGGATCTTCACAGTGTGAGTGATGATGCCCTTCATGTGAATACAATGAGGAATGTCAGTACCCAGGGACTGGGACAGGAGATTTAAGGAAAGATTTGGAAGAGGAAAGAACAGGGTGATTTGCAAACCTGGAAAATCTGGTAATATTGCAGCAATAATGAAATATGAAACAGAAGAGGAGGAGCAAAAGGTGGGGAAGGACACAGTGGAAGAAGAGTGTTGCTCAGGACTCTGATGACCTGTGAAGCTCTCAGGTGGACCAAGACATGGACTTTTGGGAGAGAGACAGGCAGACTGCTAATCACAACCTGGTTTGAAACAAATCCAAGACAGACTAGATAGCCACACTGTCTGACTAGCATTCAGATGGGACATTTAGCATCACATGGCTGGCTAAGTGTCTGAATCAAACACATACTATCAATCACTGCTGGAGCCTGAGCTCATGGTTCAAGAACAGATGAAGTAATTAGCCAGTCAGGCAACAGGACAGATGAAGAATAGCAGATGCCTGCCAGTAGACAAGTGTATGACCTACATCAATCTCCACACAAAGAGAGGAGCCACAGTCCTAAAAAATGACTGAGTTCAGACTGCTGGATGATCTTGCCCTACCTGTAAAAACCAACTGTGGCACAATTGTGGTCTCTGGCAATCCCAGTAAGAATTCAGAGGCCAGCAAGAGTCAGGGACCAGAGGCACACTGGATGTTTTGAAGGGAAAGCAAATTTACTTCTATGAACTTCACTATGCCTCAGGGCTTAGGGCTGGAGAAAGACACCTGATCTGCTGGAGTTTTTTACTGAGCCCAGTAGGGTCACTAGTCCCACAGTATTCTGCAGCAGTAAATTAATCAGGATTCTATTTTCTGAAATGAAACAAAGGAAAATCCAAGGGGTATTTCCCTCCCCATCTTTAAGATAAAATGTTTTGGATGAAAAGAGCATTTTGCAATGCAAGAAATCAAAAATCAGGTAGTAGAGCTAAGAAAAATATAGTTAAGTGTTCTATATTTAAGCAGAGGCAATTAATGGGGTACCTGGAAATATATGAAACATGCAGTAATCATCTCTTAGTGTCACATTGCCACATCCTTCCATATTTATTTGCCACTCCTCCACTGACAAGACACAGAATTCTGCTTACTGAATTGTCTTTCAGCTGGAGACCTTCTCCATTGGGCAGCGATGACCTCCGTTTAGATGAGGAGTTCTTGTTTGGTGTAGAATTAGTGCCTCCAGCTTTCTTCTTGACGAAGAGGACTTCACAGCTGGCTTGATCTTCATTGTGCGTGCTCTTCCCTGCATTTATCACCCTAAGACAAAACAAAACCAGAACAGAAAATAAGGGACCCGTCCGAGTTAGCAGAGCACAAAAGCCTCCATCTGTACCTCAAGTGTGACTCAAGATGTATGGAACCATAGCTCAGAATTATTGCAAATACCAGCTCAATTCAAACACCTGCCTTGCTCACTCACACACACACACACACACACACACACACACACACACACACACACACACACACACTACTTGATAGTTTCCATTCACCTATGCACGGCATAACAAGCGTTTTCTCACTGAACTCTGTGAATAAGAGCCAGGGGTATCACGAGTGTATTTTACCTGAAGACACACCTGACTTTTCTTTACAGGGACTACTTGATGGTCAAGGCTGATAACACTTATGCCTCCCAGTTGAAACATGAGACCCTCCAGTGGCTTTTTTACCTGCAAGCCTCTTGGCTGTGGTGAATAATGACTCTGTTGGCTAAGGATGAACATTCTGTCAAGTTCCATGTCTTGCACAGACAAAATACCTGCTGTAAATCTAAAATCTGTTACTGCTGAAGGCACTGAAAAATACACCCCTGCTATTGGTCTGTTCAAAGGGCACAGATGAGAAACACTGTGACAGAAATACAAAGGAAAGGCTTTGTCTTACAGTCCAACATGCAAGTCAAGCTTGCTTGTACAACAGCAACACAGAAATGCACATTAAATACACCCTCCTGGCTCTGCAGAACACAAAGCCCTCCTCCCCACCAAAAAAAAACCTCAAACCCTCTGATCTGTGTCTCACCTGCAGCACAGGGAACAAGAGATCTGCCTCAAGTGCTGCAAGCATGCAAAAGCCAGTGCCAAGAACTCAGTACAACCTTCAGACAGACAAGAGTATCCTGAGACTTGCACCATAACTGCTCATCTTCAGTGATGAAGCTGAAATAACAGCTGTTCTACCACCAGTATTTTCAGCCTGAAGAAGAGAAGACTCTGGGGGGACATTATAGTGACCTTACAGTACCTGAAAGGGGCCTATAAAAGCAGGGGAGGGTCTGTTCACAAGGGTTTGGAGTGACAGGACAAGGGGTAATGGCTTTAAGCTAGAAAAGGGGAGATTTATATTAGACATTAGGAAAGAGTTGTTTAATCTGAGGGAGATAGATCACTGGAATGGGTTGCCCAGATTGGTGGTCAAGCCCCATCCCTGGAGACATTCCAGGCCAGGCTTGAGGAGGCTCTGAGCAGCCTGAGCTAGTTGGAGATGTCCCTGCTTATGGCAGGGGGCAAGTTCAAGACATACCTGTCTTATTGATTTCTCATGTTTTCATTACTGTCAAATGCTACTTCAGAGGAAAAGACTGGGTAAAGGCTGTTGAAACAAAAACATGCAAAGGAAGGCTTGCAAGGGACTTGCTGCAGTATGAGTTGTGTGTCAGCCTGGCTCAGAGGCAATAGATTCTCTTCATTTCCTAAGAGCAAAGTGGTACTGTCATGCAAATGAGTTTTTCTAATCAGAGGCAGGAATAAACAAATCCTCTAAGAAAATGTGCATCCACTGCAATCCTTTTCAGAGATGGAAGGTTTCCTCATGGTGCCAAATGCCAGGCACTGCAGTCTGACATCCCCGTGCACAATGCCACCGGTTGTTTACAAGTATTTCTGGTAAATAAACACCAAATGTGGATAAAATCCTTCTGTGAAACATACACAGCAGCAGAGATGAAGGAGCATCCAATTGCGAGGCACTTGTGAGCAGTTTAACCACCCACCCCCTGCAGTGCCTGACCTTTGAGCAACTGGAGATCAAACAGACACAACGAGCTTCTGCTGGCCTGAAAGCTCGACGTTTTCCTGACATATTGGGGGGAAAAAGGCACAAATCTGGAAGAATTTAAATGGACTGACCAACATCTCTGTAGTCTGAAATGGTACAAGCATGACTGAAATATTACAGCAGGACAGCTAATGTGGCTTGAGCCTGTGAAGGGCTAATTAATATTCTGTTTAATAATTAATATTCAGGCTCCTCACTGATGCTGTTGGATGTTTGCAACCCCGTTCAAAAAGAAAATAGCAGCAAAGGCAGAAGACAAATAATGATGAAAGCAGCTCCTAACAAAAATCCCTACCTGCCTTACAAAAATCCCTCAAGCATTGCAGCTGCTCTGGTTTCTAACCTTAGTGATGGGCTGCAGGACTTGAATGGTAGGAGATTTTCTGACGTTTAATGGCATGTTATGCACAATATGCATCATCTTATAAAACTCTGGCAAAGAAAATCTGTCAAGGGACTGATTAGAAAGGCTCCAAGAGCAAAGTGACCTAAGAGCAGATCAGCAGTCAGCTACCATGGACTCCTGGAATTTGGAACCTGCACACCAAACCCGTTCTGAGGAGAGAGCATGGTCAGAAAGATCCCAGCAAGACAATACTGAGGAGACATGAGGCTTGGGGTGTCAGTAGATGTTTCCTCCAGAATGTCACTATCTCCCCCAAATCCATTACTCTTCTCTCCAGCAGATGATGAAGTATTTTTTGGAAATCCTTCTGAAGACTTGAACTGCTCATCATGTCGTAACAGTACCTACAAGTGCTACCAGGTAATGCTGAGTCTAGACAACAAAAAGCTGCCCCCTCCTGACATGAGCCCTATTCCATCACATCCTAGCTCACAGGCACACTCTGGAAGGCTGCAGGGAAGCTCTGTGATCTTTAATCTGAAAGCTCGAGGTATGTGTTGGTGCCTGGTGCCTAGCACAGAAGGTGGAAACACCTTTACTTGGCTTCAGACATCTGTCTGTCTTTGGTGTCTTTTGAAATCCTTTTCTCTCTGCAGCTTCTTAAATCCCCCCCTGAGGCAATTCTTCCAACCAGCTTTCCAATGTTGATTTCACTGTTGTCTTTCCTCCTTGCTCTCCCAGACTGTGACTTGGCAGCACAAAAACCCCATCTAAGCTGCTTACACAAATAACAAAGCAGAACTAACAAGATGCGAGTATCTCCAAAAGGTAACTTTTCATTAGACCTCTGAAAATGTTTATGGAAGAATCTACCCATCCTGCTACTTTCACAGAGTAAACGCCTCAGCTTACTAAGATTTTTCAGTTCCCCTCCATATCTCTTTTTCTGTCTGCCTTAAAAAAATATGTTAACCTCCAGTAAAGCGACCGAAGTGAGAATGAGCATTACTTTCTCAGATTTGGAGCCTTTTCTTATGAAATATGCTCAAGCAAAAGCTGAGTCCCATGAAATATTAAAAATACATTAAGAAAAGCCCCACAAATACATCATCCACTTCCAAATAATCCATCATTCCAAAAACTAAAATAGATTAAAAACCACATTTTCCTCCTAATAATGTCTTTTTCTTTCTTCCTGATGGAAAGTTTCTAACTCCAACATTGATCTAATTGGCAGACAAATAATCTGAAACATGTATTAAACTATACAACTTTGAACACACTCCTTGGGTGTCCATTATCAGTTTTCAGGTTGCTAACAATATCAAAGGGTAATACTACTCATTGCAGAACTACATTCATTTTCTGGGAAATACTGGCTGTATCCAATAATCACAGTAATTAAATGATGACAACCAAGGTCTGCTGCCGAGGTTCCTTCTTTACTATGTCTAAAAGTGACTTTATGCAACTCCAGCATAAACAGGTTTCTGAATTAAATCTATAGACAACCTTCCCACTGTTCACAGGGTTAAGAATAATGACAAAATGTCATTCCCTAACAAAAAAACCACCCCAATGCAGCTGCTTTGCATGCTTGGAAGAAAATGTAGCCCACTGCAGAAAATTAAACCAGAGTCCAATAGCTGAAGTGACGGAGAGTAGCTTGCACAATGTCTTTATGTCTGGAAACTGCTCTTCCTTGCTCTACAAAAACTTCCAACTTGTTAGCCCCCCGGCAGTGCAAAAGAGGGAGACAAAAGCAGATCTATCCAGAGGCAGTTCATGGTTCACTGTGATCTCTGTATAAGGCAGGGGGTCAGAGCTGCAGCAGGCACTTTGTCATTGCTTTATGATTTCAACAGCCTTAAAATGATGATTAGATGTATTCAAGTACTGCTGGGTGTCCTTGTCTCTCTCCCACCTCCCAGGGGATTAGCATGTGAGAGGATGCCACCAGCTTTTTCTGCAGCATCTCATTTCTAGTCTTAGATTTCCAGGTAGGTGGCTGTTTCCCTCCACCCTTCACCCACACGAGATTTCTGCACTGGGAAGTGACTTGAAAGATATTTCCTCCTAGCAGTTCACCTCCTCCCGCAGATGAAAAGCAGCTTTTCAAGCAGACAAAACAGTTCCACTCACTCATTGCTCTGTGATATTGCTCACATCAAAACCAGAACATCCACTACTATTGCCCACTGCAGGCAGAAACTGAGGCCATCTCTGAATCACTTCTCTAAAGCCATGGGATTTTAGAAAACCTGTATTTTGTTATCCACAGGGAAAGTGAGTGTTTAGCCATAAAGATGACTCTTGCAATGCTCCAGTGTGAAAATATGGGTTATTGTAAGAGCAGTCACACTGGGACACTTGGGCAAGTTCACTTCAGGATCCAGCTAGAAGCTACTACATCTACAAGGACTAAATATGAGATTAAAAAAGGCAAGGTCAAAAAGTAGAACAACATTACTCTGAAAATTTCAAATACATTAAAGGAGCGAAAAAAACAGGTGGAGGGAAACAAAAGTTCTACAGATTTCTGCCACAGGTTCAGTGTAAATGAACGTGAACTGGTAACAGAGCTTGACTGGAGTGGATGCCACCTGGGAAGAGAACTCCACTCTGGTGTTACTTGTACTTCACAAAATGCTCTTGTGGGGAGAATCATCCAGCTCTGCTTCCCACGAGATGAAATACTGAGAGACAAGGAGCAAGACAGCTGTAGGTCAGAGTAATTAAGCAAGCTCTGTGACCACCTGATCATTAGCAGGCAGGTATTACATGAGAAAAGGAACTGCCTGTGAGCCTGGAGCAGATGCTGAGCCAGAGCAGAGGGACACAAAGGTGGTTAAGCAAGATCTCACTTCAGGGCTGAGCAACCCAGCCACAGCTGGCAAAATTCATTGTCAGAAGTCTCCTTCCTCACTCCTCCTCCACTGTCTATTAGCACAGGGTGGATGACGTTGCAAAAGCAAAGATGAACTTGTGTTGTAAGAGAATCACCTTTTCTTCCCCACAAAGCATGGTGAAATTCTAGAGAAAACCATGTCAGATTGCTCAGCATCCTACTTAAAGCAACTTTGGCTGGCTGCTGTTCAAAGCTTGATATAAAAAACACTAATCAAGAGATACAAAAAGAGCACAAACAACTTTTAAGTGTTGAACATTACCCATCTTGTCCAGTTTTCACTAACATACTGTCTTACACCTTTTTCTTCTCTTTATTAGGTGAATTTTGAAATCCTGCTATCTGGAAAGAATGGGTCTGAACTTATTTCCATTGTAAGTTCTACCATTCCTCTCCCTACAATACATTTGAGGTTCATTTGTCCCCAAGCAGTTATGTGACAGAAACACATAAATCACAGCAGTTAGAATCAAAGGGCAGGGGTACCCATGCCTCAGAGATATTCACTGTCTACAAAATCAATACTACTCTTAAGTCTACAACTACTACAACCTCACACACACACAATTAAAAAACCAAAACAACTGAGCAAATGCTCAATTGGAATTTAAAATATTTAAGTTTTACTGGAGACTCATAAATGTTTCCATGTGACAAGGATGCATGAAGAAAACAAGATGCCACTTCCCCCTGCCACAATTTCCTTCCCAAGGCTTTACTTTTCAAAACACATCCAGAATAAACCCTTTCTGCTTTAGAACAATGGCAGTTATAAGCAAATAAAAGCTCTCCCACAGAATAAAGCAAGTACACTTCAATAAATCCCACACCACCAGGCTGTGATGCTGCAGAGCAGTCTCGATTCCCAGGGTTAATAGAAATCAAGATAAACAGCTTATGCAAAACTGGTCCAAGCTTAAAAAAAATAAAATTATCTCTCCTATTTAGCATGGGTGAAAGTTAACTGCAGGAGTTCAGTGGTGATGGTACTAATCCCTTTTATACAGCTGTCAACTTCAATTAGCCCCGGGCTAATCTTGGCAAGTGTGACAGAGAGTGTACACAGTTCCCCAGATAAGCACTAACGCCTCATTCACAGCATCCCTCCCCTGCAGCAGGTATTGTGAAGCCCCTGTAACCTGAAAGAAGTCAATCAGCTCATTTATCCTCAAAAAGTCAGTAGAGGAAACCAGGAGTGTATGAAAGCACACATAAGCATGGCAAGAGGGGGGAAAAAAGAAAAGGAAAAACCATGTACAGCTTTGTTACCAAGAATCTGCGAGTAGAAAATTAATTCAAAGCCACTCGTTTGTTGATAAATTTTTAAGAACAGCTTAAAGAAAAACTACACCCTGCTGCTGGGGTTTTACATCCATCACTTTTCCTCTGGGAGGACGATAAATGGCAGATCTGCAGGAAGGGACCACGTGCAAAAAACACTACAATGACTCTTTGCCATAGAAACCTGCCTCAAAACCCAATCTTCTAGTATTTAAATTACTTTCCTAGACCTCGTCTTTGAAGCTTTTAAAATATAAGCTAAGTGCAAGATGAAGAAATATCAGCAATCCAGAAACTGAAAAAAAAAAAAAGAAAGGGTTGCAGAAAAATGGCAGTTACCTTAATATTCACAGATCTTGACCCATCAACACATTTGTGTAGCATTCATTTGTTCTGCCTGGGAGTAAGTCAACTAAAAAATTAGCTTTCGCTAATTTAAGTTTTGTATATAAATATATATAAAAAGTCATAGTATTTAATGCAAAACAGGATTAAGAAAACACTGCACTACTGTTGCATGTATTTTATACATACATATATCCCTGTACAAAAACCTATGGTATTTTTCAGGCAAGCTATTCAAACTTCAGTTAAATGTCATGTCATTGAAAACATCTTTTTTTTTCCATGTAATACAGGTCCAAGTGCTTCGTATCTTTGCTCAGTTGCTCAGGCATCACAGAAGCAAAATGTCAAGTGCCCAGATAATTTGCAGACAAACTCAACAGAGGACTCTGGTAAAATCAGTAGCAGTAAAAAGCAGAACCACAGCCCAGTGCAGAATTTGCACCCAAGAGCAGGGTTGCAGCAGTGAGCATGGGTCTGCACACGTGCACAGGGCTTGCTCTCAGTGCCATCCTTTCCAGCCCCATCTTCTCTTTGTCCAGAGGGAAAGTTCCCAAGCTCCAAGCTCTGCACACCACCATGGCATGGCACATCTGAGGTGCAGATGGCATGGATGTGAAGGGACCTATGGAAGTCATCTGGTCCAACCCCCCTGCTCAAGCAGGGTCAACAAGAGCAGGTTGTGCAGGACCATGCCCATGTAGGAGCACAAAGCACCAGAGATCTGCATCCCCTGGTGTGTGCACAGACTGAATCACAGTTCTGGGCTCCCCACTTCAAGAGAGTCAGGGGTCTACTGGAGAGAGTCCAACAGAAGCTATGAGGATGGGGAAGGGACTTGAGCATCTCCCCTGTGAAAAAAGACTGAGGCAACTGGGGCTGTTTAGACTGGAGAAGCCTGAGAGGGACCCTTATTAATGTCTACAAATATCTGAGGGGTGGGTGTCAAACAGAAGGAGCCAATCTCTTCCCTGTAGTGCCCAGCAATAGGACAAGGAACAATGGGGATAAACTGGAGCACAGAAGGTGCCACCACCACATGAGGAGGAACTTCTTCTCTTTGAGGGTGACAGAGCCTGGAACAGGCTGCCCAGAGAGGTTTTGGAAAGTCTCCAGAGAAGGAGACTCCACAACCACCCATCTGGATCTATTCTGGTGCAACATGCCCTGGGTGACCCTGCTCTGGCAGGGAGTCTGGACTCAACCTCCAGAAGTCCTTTCCAAACCCTACCTTTTTATGATTCTATGAAGACTGGACAGAAAATACAGAGGCAGAAACAGCAGATAACAGGGAAAAGAGGTCCTGCTTAAAATATCATTTCTGGAGAAAAAAACCCAAACCAACAAACAGTTAAAGTTGTATCTGATGAGTGTAGGAGGCCAGCAATGAAAAACAGATGGTGCACCACAGTTTAGTGCTGTGTAACTGCTGACATCAAACACTGATCTGTCTCTTCCTTGGGAAAACCCACTCAGGTTTGACTTCAGTTTTGAGAAGGCAGGCCCAGAGCATCTTCACCTTAGCACTTGCAGTAGCTCTGCATCCAAAAGCCAAATACTTTTAACCTTCTTAGGGATCTGCAAGTGTCTGTAGCCACCTACACGTGACTGCTGCTACAACTATGCTCTCCAGAGGTGAGATCTAACCAGATAATTGTAACACAGACAGCTAAGCCTGAGCTAATCACCCAGACTTTATTTCTAAGCAAAGAGAAGAGGACATCTGGGGCATCATCCACCTGACCTATATCTGGTGTTTACATTACCATGGAATGTCTGTTCCCCTTCATGGACAATAAAGCTGCCCTTAGACACACAGAAGGTCATCAGCACATGGTCAGAGGATTCCCACCTTAGGTGTCTGAACTTACAGGGGTAAAAGGAGAAAAAAAACAACCCACAAAACAACAACCAAAGCCCACCATCTTCTCTTCCAATAGCTTGTCTTGCTATTTGAAATACATTTTCCTCAAAATGCATCTTTGTTATAGATGTCCCTTGGTAACAATGCCACACAGTGCACAGAACTGGGGGTGGAAGGGGAAGTAGAAGAAACTGAACTAAATGCAACAAAAACTATTTTTAAAATAAAGGCCAAGGACAGATTACCAAGTGCTTGAAATTTGCCATTAGAGCTCCTGATGCGACAAGTGAGTTTAGCATGGTTCAGTGATTTAAATGCATCTGAAACAGCTGGTGAGATTCTCGGGCACAAAAGGAGGTAATTGTCAACCTTATTCACAGCAATTAAATCTGTATAGGCTAAAATAAGAGCTATTCTTTCCCCAAAATACTGGGACTGGAGCCAAAAGTAACTCCAGTGGAGCAGCATCTTGGCAGTTTCGGAAGGGGTTGCAAACTGCATAATTCTCTAGCATAACAGGAAAAAAAAAAATCCTAAACCCACACCCAAAGACCAGTCCAGAGATTTTTACAGAAAAATAATTTCTCCTCTTCCAGAAGTACTAGGGAGTCATCAGAAATTGGTATTGAAACAGATGCCAACATAGAGTCGTGTCAGTGTGTACTCCACAAAAAAAAGAAGTGCATCCAGTGATGTCTTCTGCTGAGTGAAAAGAAGAAAGCAAGGGGATGATTGTTGCTATATTTAGACATTTGTATACTACCCAGACACGTTCCTTTGGAGTCATCTGAGCACATGATATTTAGACAGGCACGAGAAAGCTGGATAACTGCTACTAAGAGGCCAGCTCTGTCACTACAGAAACAATCATTAATCCTCTCTCGATTCCAGCTGATCAACAAGTGGCAGCAAAGGATTTGCAAATCATTTGGCAACGACAAAAAACAGCTCCAGAGCAGCACCCAGAGATGGCTGTAAAGACTGGAAAAAGCCACCAAGTGGTGGCATCAGGATCTTCAGAGCCCCCACATTCACCGTGTCCCAAGGAGACCAGTGTTCCCACCAGCTGGGGTGGGGCAGTAGGGGCAGCACAAGAGACATTGTCATGGTAGGGGGATAAAAACCTCAAACCAAACAACCTGACCACCTCATGGGCCTTCTAATCTCATGGATAATAAACTGGAACAAGGACAACAACAAATCAATTCTGAAGCATCTTTAGAATGACCTCAGCACAGCTCTGCTGTCCCTGATGTCTCAGGCCTCTGAGTGAGCATTCTGGAGGAGACAGCAGAGAGTGGGTAGAGCAGTTGTGCACTTCAGAACATAAACCATAAAACATTTTACAAAGGAACATTAGTTTCCCACCATAATCACAGGACCAGACACCTCCAAATAAACACCAGAAAAAATTAATGCTTCCTGCTCAGGGGTCTTCCAGTGTACATGGTGGTTATTCACATTTTATCACCGGAGCTTAGATAAATACAGCTGCCACATGCCTGACTCCTTCCCTTCTTGTGAAATGTATTTTGGATGGCACTTCTTGCCTTTTAGGAAGAAAAGAGGCTTTTCCAGCAGGCTGGATGCTGAAGGGATATTGCTGGTCTCTTTTTGGTTTGCAAGCAGTATTTATGCTTAAGAAGGCATGGTTTTTCAATTATGAAAAAAACCCCACCAAACTAAAATTGTTTAATCCTCTTATTTCCACAGGCATGAAACTTTGCAGTCTTTTTAGACCATATCTACTCGTTGAATATAAATTGAATTTCTGCCATAAAGACATCTATGGGAGGAGGACAGAGGATTAAGCAACGAGCATCATCACATCTTTCCATTTATATACACAAGCAAAAACTTCACTGCACTCTATTTTCTTACTTCTGTGACAACGGGTCTATTTCCCCCACCCCTGATTTATCTCCTGCCTTACAGCAAAAAACTGAACTACGCAGAAGGGGGGAAAAAAAAAAATCAGCTAAAAGTCTAATTTAAACTATCAAACATTGCATTTGGCAGTTGGCATCATTGTATATAATTTTTTTTTTGCATTTCCTTCATCAGTTAACAGATCTTTGGTACAATCTGCTGCAAAGCACAGCAAGTAATATACTCTTAGTATCTGCTGTACTTCAAACATGACCCAAACATTTAGTAGAATTTTTATCTAGAGATGAAAATTAGTGTCCAATTAACATTAGGAATAGTCTCAATAACTCCTGCAGAGAACACTACAATGATAATTGTATCCATTAGACTCCTGGCTTTGAGCATCTTTATCACCCTATGATTCCACAGTGGCCTTCAACCACGCTTTAAATACCATGATAAAAAAAAATATCCAAGAGCACAGTTAGACTTACAACTCAATAGCACATAGACTTAACAAAACCAGCTTTTGATTAGGGTAAAACTGATTATTTTTACTCTATATGAACACAGAAATCCATTGTTTGGACATGGGGACAACACTCAAATTCTTCAATCACATCAGCCTTTGTCCTTTGCAAACTCTCTTCAAAATTGAGAGGTTGAGCTGCTGTCACAAAGGCAGAATCACCTTAGTAACAGCACAAGAAAGAAAGGTGATGAGGATCATGTTCAGCTTTAAGAACATGCCCTGAAACATCACCTCTCCATAGGCATTTATGAGACTCCATGGCTCATGATAAAGTCAAATTAACATGCAGTTTGTGGGGCTGTACTTTGGCACAAGCCTCAAGCTGAATGGTCTTCAACTCCATCTGTCGTGGGTCTCCAAAACCAGAGACTCTACTTAGCTTCTCTATGCCTTTCATTTCAACTTATTTTACAATGCCTGGTTTATCACACAGGACTCTGTCTGTCAGCATCTGAGGAAAAAGGCCTTCCATCTGGTCTACCCAAGGGAAGAGGTGGGCATGCTTTCAAGCACTGTCCTTTGGTCAGAAATTAATGGAAGCAAGCAACAGCTCAGACATATGTGCAGGAAGCTTGAGGCACCTCTGTGTTGTTCTTATTCCTCACCTTTCAGGCAGTCTGAATCTTATAGCTCATCATATCTTTAAAAGCAAGTGAAAAAAAATCTTCACAGAAGCCTGAAATGGTCTAATGGGACAAAAAGCATTTCTTTCCAGCCCTGGCAGACGACAGGAAAAACAACATTTCCAACCCTCAAAAAAAACCAACCTAAAAAGTATTATTAAAAGCCCACAAATTGGAATAGGCAATTATATAAATGAACAAATGCACAAAACCTTATATAAAAAAAAAACAGAAGCAAAACCTTTCCCTTGTACTGTTGCAGCTTATTTCTAGCTAGATACCTCCCAACAATGGAAGATACAGTCACAGCCTTCTGACTGATGCAGCTTCTAGTGACACAGGCAGGACTGATCCTCATTTCAGACTAGATCTCATCTCTGTCCCACACACAAATATCAGAGCACAGTTTCATTGATATTTACAGCTGAGAGAAGGTGATGACCACCCGAGGAGACAGCTTGCAATCAGAGCTGACACCAAACTATCCCTGGCAGTGAGATTCCTGCAGGAGCTCATGTCTGACATAAAGCTCTGCAGAGCACAGGGAGGAGGACAAACAGCATGAGGAATGCTGTTTGAGGAAAGGGACAGTTAAATGGATCTGATAATGCATTAAGTACAATGGAAGAAGAGAAAGTTTTAAAGATTCCCCCCCCCAGGAAAGATGCAAGATTGGTTTACATAGCACTTCTCCTCACCCATGTCTCTGGCCTTCAGATGTAGTAGGGAAACCAAAGGAAGAAAGAGTTACTAGACACTTTTTCAATATCCAGCTCTATCTGCATATCTACAACAAATTGTTTTGCAGCAGAAACCAATATTAGCACTATTTTTAAAGAAGGAAAAGCTGTCTCCAACTCAGCATCTCAGTTATGAGGAAATCACAGATGTTCTTAATGTACCTTGGCAAAGCAGGATAAAAATCAGCAAAATATATATGTATTTGCAACCAGCACTGCACTGAAAAAGGCAGCACCATTTTTAATGTCCTGTCATTCCAGCCCACAGATGCTTAGGAATCATAACCTGCAATCACACTGAACATACTGGTTGCCTTAGGCAACTGGCTTTTTTGCCTCAGCAAAAAGAAGAAATGAGCCAGGTATTGAACTGACAAACTTGATTTTTGGTCAATAAGGGCCACATGTCAGGCTTCTATCCTCCTATCACACTGAGCATACTGGTTGCCTTAGGCAACTGCCTTTTTTGCCTTGGCAGAAGAAATAAGGCAGGTACTGAACTGACAAACTGCATTTTTTGGTCCTTAAAGGCCACATGTCAGGTTTCTATCCTCCTAGCAAACCAAGAAATAGCTACACTGAACTTGGGGTTCAGCTGGAGCAATAAGCTTGGGGCTCAGCTCAGGCAATAAGCCCTCACAGTCTTGTGAACCCACCTCAGCAGTCAAGCAAACAGGCTGCTGGGCCTTGACCACCCTCTGGGTGTCTTTACCATCCTCTCTGCTGAGGTTTACTGCTCCTGACAACCCTCCACAACCTCCCCCCAGCCCTCGGGCTGCTCGCTCGCTGCCATCCCACCTCCTCCAGCCATGGATCCACAGTCACTGGCCAAGGTGGCCAAGCCAAGACCCCGTGTCTGCTGCAGACGAGTTCATCTGGTGGACAGCACCAGCAGGGCACCTTAGAACTACATTAGCTAGATATGCCAGGGTTTCTGGGAGAGGGGAGATGCTTGAGAGCTTTCCTCTCACTCCCCAAAGCACAAAGCATCACACTGCAAGCATGAGCTGGGCCAGGTTCAAAAGTCTGCTGCTGTTGCCAACTCCCTCAGAATTGGGATGTGAGGTTTTGAGAAAGCTGCTTCCACTCAGAAAAAAACTTCCAACTTACTAGCTTGACAAAGATCAGTAGGTCCTAGATAAGCCAGCCACGAGAAGAGTCTCACTGGCAGAGAGGCCTCTGAAGACCTTGAAGTAGAAGTGTCAGCAGATAAACACCAAAGTCTCCACTGCCTAGAAAGATAACGAGAAAAACCTAAGAACTCAACAGCATGTTGTCTGTGTCCTTTTGGACAGTAATGTTTGTAGGTACTACAGGAAGGGGGAATTAAAGGAGAAGTGGTTTCAAACTGTTGTTCCTCCTTGTTCTGCCATACTGTGGTTTCAGGAGGTGGAGCTACAACTTCCACGTATTGTCTCTACAGTTGTTGTTTTTTTCTCTACAGCTGTTATCAGTACCAGAAAGCACTTAAGTGTTGCTCTGGTGAGACCTCAGGATGTGAGGTAAGATAATGTTAACTCAGTGCCTGATCAAAACCTCCAAGAGCAGATAGAAGCATGAAGAGAAACTAAAGCCGGAACAAAATAAAACGATGGCTCAAATTTGGGTTGCCTTTTTTTTTTTAATTAAACTTAAGGCCCAAGTTTGTTGCACCTTTGTCCTGAATCCTATCCCACCTCCCACTTTACAGTCCACACACACACAAAAAAGGAGCACATGCTAGTACTTCAGCTGCCCTGGTTCACATCCAGCTTGGTATAGATGGCTCATGAAGGTAAATCTACATCAAGATGTCTAGTGCAAATCAAAGCATCAAAGGAGCTCTTGTCAGTCTGCTCTGGGGGTTTGTTCAAGTCAGCAGCCTCATCCCAGCTCTGCAGGCAGGTTTTACAGCTCACACTGAGCTGCAGGCTGCCCTAACCACAAAGCACTTACCTGGTTAGCTCTCTGCCAGCTGCACTCTGCCTGCCATCTACATGTACTTTGTTGTGGTTCCTGCACTCAGTTCAAGACAGGTTGAAGGTTTCAACTTCACAGCAGCACAGGGGAGAAGACACCAGATGTGATGAGAATAGAGATATCTTGTACTAAACAAGATTTCTTGTGTACAACTTTTTTATATTACTCAAGATATTTCCAAAAAATATTTCCCTCTGAGTGAAGCTGCTGCTTCAAGTGAGAACCAGGAAGCTAGAACCAGGAAGACACTCTAACCACTTTGGTCTCTTCTCTCAAACCCTTCAACACCCATAGGAGGAAACAAGTGTGAGGAATGGCAAGTTGGGGTCTTTGTGGTGTATATTCCTAGCACTCATCTGCACAGCTCCTTGAAGACATATTACTAAACAAGTAGACTCCACCTTATACCTCAATTGAAGTAGAAATCTTGCACCACTGAAATTAATTCATTAAAGAAAAGCCACATGGGAGCTGATCACTTTTTACAGACCATTAATTTAGAAAAAAATAACAAAATACTCAATATAAATACTCAAACAGCTGTGCAGTAACATATTTGTTTTTATATGATGATCACAAAAAAAACACCTATAGGCATATTAAGCTAATTTAATACATTCAACCTTTCTTTACATCTACTACACTGTTTTTTTAACTGAACTATACTGTTAAAATGTAATGTGTGTGACAAACATTAAACTCACAATGAGCCTTTTAAGTATCTGAGGTCCAGAACAGAAGATGTGCCAAGTCAGATCCTCAACAGAAAGTTAATGAAAGAAGCCTAAGAACATGGAAGGAAATGACATCATCTCATACCATGAGATAAAAGGCCAGTGAGTACCAAACGAAATAAAGATGGGAAGGTCAAGTTATTCCTCATGGTTTAGGCACATGGGGAAATACCTGGGAGCAGCTGTTGTGACCAGCTTGAGCAGATGCATTCAGGACATAATACCTGGAAGGATACAGGCTATAGGATGACAGCTTGAGGGACTTGTGACATGCCAGCCCAGGTGCAGGGCTCAGTCCCCACCATCACAAGACAGTTAAAATGCTGAAGTAGCTATGAAAGAATCTTATGATTAAACAAAAAACAATCCCCTTAAAAGAACCCAACTTCGCTCTAGGCAGAACTCTACATTTGGATGTGTCATCTTTTCACAATTTTGAAAACAAAGGTTTTTTTGTAGAGGATCAAATAAACATATTTAATCCTCAACCTTTACTTAGAACCAGTCTGGCCTCGGGGCATCTGGTACACAGAAGGCATTCCATCATCGAGGACATGAACGATTCTTGTGCTCACAGGATCACAGAGTGTCAGGGGTTGGAAGGGACCTTGAAGATCTTCAAGTTCTGACTGAGACCAAAGGTTCTGAGAGGATAAGAGCATGCTCATTTACTGAAGAGTATGGGTCACACAGGGATTGGGGTGGAGACATCTGAACCTCGTGAGTCCTTGAGGACTGCTCTGCAAATGAACATGAAAAGCTGGCATATGAGTCATCAAAACACAGGGCCTGAGAATTCAGCTACATTCTGAATTGAACCAACAGAGAAACCAGTTTCCTTTGGTGACCATAGCAAGTTAAGCCATGTTTTTGACCAAGATCTATTTGTACTCATCTGCCAGAAATGAAAATTAACCAAATTCTTCCTTTCTTGGGGTTCATACCCCAGGGCAGGCTAAAAGCAAGCACATGAACACTCAAACACACTCACTGTACATGAGCAATGGCTGGTTAGAGAAACCTCCTCTTCCTAAGAAGATTCCCTCATTGCTAGTCAAAACCCTCCTCTGATGCATGTACCTTGATGTACTTGCCCCAGTGACCCTGAAAGCTATTTTCATCTGGAATTATAAAACCTGGAGTTAGAGCAAGACATGCTGGATAAAGGGCAAAGATCAAAAAAAGAACAAGTCATTGGTCATCAAAACAGAAGGGTGAGAGTTGACCATTTGCCATTCCTTAAAAAAACCCACTAAACAAAAACAAACAAAAGCAATGGGAGCATCATTAAACCAAGTGCCAGGATGAAGATAAAAGAAGTTTTCAGGACTTCTGCAGTGTGTAGCAGTATGAGAAGAACCTAGGCTGATATCCAGTGCCAAGATAAATCACTGAGACAACCAAAGTTCCAGCCTGAAGATGGGATTTAATTCTGATCAAAGACCTGGTTTAGAAGGTCCACAAGCAGTACCAAGGAACCAGACAAAGGGCTGTTCATGCCTCAATAACTGGGCACAAACAAGGAAAACAATCTGAGAAAGCACCAGAAACCTTAGGAAGAAGAAATTATAAAACCCAGGGGGTTTTAGTCCATTTCATTCCTCTACATTGGTGTTTTTCCCAAGTTCTGACTGAAAAACCTTTTATCCAATAAGTGTACCACCTTATTTTTAGTCTTCCCCATTCCTTGGCTTCATTACTGCATTTAGCAGAATTAGTAATATACAAATTATATACAGTAATGTACATAAATTCTTTGCAGGAGTACCATTTTAAACTGGTGAGTAATCATAAAGCTATGTAAGTTTTGTTTAAACCAAGCTTTTGTTCAGACAGTAACAGAACTTATCACAATGCTTCAGCCACCTGTACCTCAAATCTGTCCTGTAAAAATAGGATGCTTCAAATCATTAACACAGTTAATACTGCAGAATATAAAGTAGAATTATTTAGACTTGCTGTGTGAGAAGTGTGTGTTATTTATACTGCATTGGAATTGCATACTCTCCATCTTAAAAATGCATATTTAGGACTGGAATAAAAATGGAAAAAAAAAAAAACACCTCTGCAAACTCATCTAATAATACTGATGAGATCACATTAAAACAACCAACCTCCTGCCAGACAGAAGACAAACTATTAGCATTGTTAGTTCGAGTCATAATGGATTGTGAGAAGTCATAATAAATTATGAGGAGAAGCTAGAAACCCCAGGACTTTTGAAGGTGATAGATAATTGTCCACACACCAAGCATTCAGAACATCATCCTCCCAGGCAAGAACTCACAGCAGGTTTGCTTTTTCCTCACGGACAGTGAAAAACAAACACACAAAATCAACAACAACAAAAACCACCACAAAGCAAAACTGTAACAATGATCCAAACACCAGAAAGGCTTACTATAAAACACAACCCTTTTCTACCACGAGCTCTTGGGAACTCATTGAAACTATGCCCAGAAAAAGAAGGACTCCAGTTCCATTTAGCAATGTTCCTCCTCCCCACACCCCTTAGTTAAATCTAATTAAGAAAAGCATAGCTGGGGATGGAGAAACGGGGCCATTAAGTTGCACAAAACCACTGGGCTGACAGCACTGACTACAGCAGCCACCTTTCACCACATCCCAACTCAGACCCTGTCTGGTGGGACTGCAGAGCAGCAGGAGAAACACAGTTGGTGGCTGGTGGGGTTTGGGGAGTAGGGAAGGGGGATACTGGCATGGCTCCTGTAAGCAGCTTTGAGAAGCTCCCCCAGCTCCATCTGGCCAAGGCAGAGCCCATCTGCATCTCTGTGATAATGTTATTTCAGAAAGGAAAAACCTGTTGGGCAAGTTCTGTTGTTTGGGGGGTTATTTTGTTTGGGAGAGGATTTAGGACAAACACAACCATGCAGACTCTGAGGTCCATGAGAAGGGAGGGGTGAGAAAGTGCACTAGAATGACCATTCCCCTCTGGTCTGTGGTGAGACAGAGCCCCTGCAGCCCTTACAGATCAATGGTGGAGCAAAATCCTGTCTGCAGCCCATGGAGGAACCCACTCTGGAGCAGGATACAGGATTGTGGCCCATGGAAGAGACCTGTGCTGATGGAGCAGGTCAGAAATTTGACACAGAGAAGGTGAGAACCTTCATCTCCAGCTACAGAGAAGCACAACATTCAGACCAGTCTCTGATGGCACTAAGCAACCAAGTAAAAATTTTGGAAGAAATATCATTCCAGTAGAACTGGATTATGCAACATATGTTACAGTCTGATTAATGGCTTAAGGATATCACTGAATATAAACATTCAGTAGAGAATGACATCTCCTGGCAGTTCATCTCCAGCCCTTGTGTCCAAGAGACACAGGATCATTGTCTAGAAGCTGGCTCCCCTTCTTCTCACTGTCCCATCCTATGGGGAATTTTGGCTTCTGGACAAACATGAGAGGACTAGAAAGCAACATGAGGTTATTCCACCAGCTCTGCCTCACAAAGCCATCTGGCCAAGCAGCCAACTCAAAACACTAAAAGCATTTTATTCCTGAAAAACTCTAGCTTTACAAATGTGAAGCCATCCCATTTCACATTGCTGCATCTAGGATGAAATAAAGCATTTTTTTTGCAATATGGAAACACATACCTGATGATGAAGGTGTCCCTGGGTTATGCAGTGTGAGAGTGAAAACCATATCTCCTAACATCAATTTTCTCAAGTCATCAAACATCAGGACATGTGTTCCCCTGCAAAGTCCCACAAGATCCTGCTGCTGCTGCTCAAACCTGACCAATTTGTCCCAGGTGAGTTATTGCTTTATGATTTGCCTCAAAAATCAAAAGCCTGGGAGGCATTTAGGCTGTTAAAAATTAATGAACAGAGGCCTTTTAGCTCTTAGGCTGTACTCAAGAGGTGCTCTGTGAAGGATTTGATTAATTTTAGCAGAATTGATGGAAGCTGCCCACACAGCCTCATCTGGCCAACTCTAAGTGCACCACAGTAACTGTATGAACACGTGGAGGGAGCTCAGACGGCAAAGCACCCAGATCCCTGTACCTGCTGCCAGGTGTAGCCTTGTTCTTACTGAAGATAAAAGCCTCTCCTCCCTGACCTCCAACACATACACACTCTGCAAGTTCACAGGGAAATGCTTCAACCTCGGGTACAGGCAGCCCATGTTTTGGCCCAGCTCAGCATATTACATCAGGCAGAGCCTCTCTGAACAAGGCTTTCCAGTTGCCCTGCTGGGCCCTGCACCATGCAGCTGAACTGGTTCAGCACAGCTAAGGATACAATCTAAGCAAAGAACTCATTTGTATTAAAACCTGCCAGCAATGTATTAAAAAATGAACTGCCAGTGTCAACCCATAAAAATGTTACCACTGATAGCTGTGCAGGTTAAAATAAATCTCTACCTTTGCTCCATTTTTCTCTCCCTATTAACACCAGGGTGCTCTGGCAGTTACAAGACAGCCATGGCCAGGGCAAGGTCAGTTACAGATCATTTTTTTCTGGAGATCAGTTATCTAGACATTCTAACAAATGAAAGGAGAAGAGGAATGTCATTAGTGAAGCCAGCAGGTAGCTGGCAGGGAAGCAACTTCACAGAAATAAACAAAATAATCAGTAATGAACACAAACATAAAATCTCAAAGCTAGGTTACAGCTTGTGTACTCAGCCTGACATGAAAAAAAAAAGTTAATCAGATAAATGCATACGGTTTGCTTTCATCTTATCTTGTTTTAAAAATGGCCTTTAAATTACATGTTTAAAAAATACTGACATACATTCGTTTGTACTACTACCTATTTTGTTTTCTTAAATGAACTAGTGGATCCCAGTTAGGATAACAGGTTTGTCCCTAGGAGATGTCCAAGGTGACCAAGTCTCAAATACTGCTGCTAAGCTCATTCTCTAGCACAAGGGAAGTCTATAGGTCTACAATTAATCATTATTATCAAATCCTAGGCAAGAGATCAAACATTACACTAGCAAGAAGGACACACATGAACACAGCCTGGATAGGGCAGCACAGCTTCTTTGCCATGACCCCTGCACCCTCAGGGAGCACCCAAGGAGGGTGGCTGCAGCTGTGGGCACCTGAGCCTGCAGGGCAAAGGAGGGATGGAGTGGCATAAAAGGCAAGAATTGAGCATTCAAGTGTGTATCCACAGAAAGGGCAGTGGAAATGGGTGTTTCACACACCTTTGAAAAGTGTCCAGAAATACCAGCCTGCACCTGCTGTATTTTTCTGTGATGCTCTCAAATGCACAAAAGCTACATCAGAAACTGAGCTCTGACAGTGATGAGTTAAAGGAAATCATCTCACGAAAATAGAAAGCAACATTTAATGAAAAGTCCTATTTGTAAGTGCTCTGAAAAACAAGCACATTTCCAGTTATAACAGGATTGCCTCCTGTTATCAGGACACTGCTGGCCTTTCTAAACTAAACCCAAAACACAGTGAATCTCAAACCATGGCAGGCTGAGCAGCTCTTGTGCTGGTGTGTAGCCTTCTTCTCAAAACTGCATGAAGACCCCTGGAGAGCTGCACTGCCCAGGAGCACCAGTGTGGTCAGTCTGAACAGCAGTGGCACTCAGCTCTGGAGCCCCACTGGGCAGCACCAGAGCCTTTTCCCTGCAAGGCACCCCTGCTGCCTCCATCCTGCCCGTCACCAGCCTGCCTCCCACTTTGTGGGCAGCACCTTCTAGTTATTTTAATGCACACCACATGGCTCCTGCTCTCCCTGCTCTGCATCCATTTGCTTCCTCCTCTTTAATGACAGCAAAGCCAGTCTCCTCCTCCATCCAGCCTGTCTTGCAGGCTTCCAAGAGCGCTAACAGACTTTGCTTTTCAGCACCTCACCGCAGTCAAATCGTTTCTAATTTTGCTGCTGTAGCTCTGCATCACACTGCTCTGTGTCTCTCTGCTTTTCCTATCTCATCACACATCTGTTGCCAGGCAAATGGCTTCACTCGTGCATCGCAATTGGAAGGACAACCCCTCCACCGTCAACAGCAGAGTGGAGAAACAGATCCAACTTTCCTCGCAGCAAAACCTCTCCTTTCGGCTGGCACAGCGCTTGCAAGGTACTACAGAGGAAGCCTCAAGGGCCAAAGCAGTTCATTCAGTTGAGAACAGCAGCTTGAAAGGGCTCAGAAACACACTTTTCCAGCACCCACTGAACAAAAACCAGTGATTAACAAATCAATACAGCAATCATCTGCCATCAACCCAGCTTGTGGATCAACCCCACAAAGCACCTGCTTGCTACACTTGATGGCACCTTTTTTTTTTTTTTAAACTTTTGGGTTTAGTTTTGGGGGGGGTGTTGTTTTGTTTTTTGTTTGTTTGTTGTGTGTTTGGTTGGTTTCCTTCTGCTTTTTCATTTTTATTCCTTCATTTCTAAAGTTTTTCACCAGGAACAGAAGTGAGATAGCAATTTCTGTATCTCCTAACACCATAAAACAAACTGGGACACAAAATGGGTACTCTTTCCTCCTTGTAGCATAAAAAGCATCTTTTTTACTTAGAACCACTAAAGTCCTATAATCAATATTTTTAAATGCACAGCCTAGCAAGTTATAAAAATAATTCCATTAAACATAGAATACACTTCATCATAATGCTCAAAAAGCTTATTTCCAATCTGCTTTATTTCTGTTCCGTGATATCAAATGGCCCGGGCTTTAGCTTGATCACATCAATAATTATGAACCAAGGCATTGACAGTCCTGGGAAGGTCAATAAATGTCTTCTTTGTCTCCTCTGCACTTCAGAAGACTGGAATGATAGCAGCAGAGTTTATGAAACTCGGTTTCTTACATCCTTCTGGCTCTTGAGGCACAGTAATGCCATACCTGTCCCCACCCCAGCTAGCTCAACCCCCAAAGGATCTCCTTCTCATGTGAAAAAATACTTAAATCTTCCGAGATGAGTTCCAGATCCTTCTCAAGCAGAGCAGGTGAGTAAAAAGTCAGCCCTAGTTCCAGCCAGCTGTCCTGAAAGGTTTCTCTCTGCCTTCAGCACAAGGTCTCTAAATAGCCGCTCTGTTGTATCCTGATGGAAACTTGTTCTAAACCATGCATATGTAAAAATACAGATGTTCAGATATTCACATACACAGATATATTTTAAGTCTCTAAATATATATATATACTTAGAGAAAGGGAGAAAGAGTTCCCTACAGATTGCTTCTCACAGGACATCACTGCTTTATTTATACACGAAATTTATCAGCTTTTCTTTTCACTGCTCATGTTACCAAATGACATAGATACATTTAAACTAAAATAAAGAACAAGAAATTCTATTAGCACAGTCACCTCACAATTAAGTATTCATGCAGATACTGCAGAAAGCCAGTAGATATTTTATAACTCCTTAGGGGCTGAATAAAATGAAATCAAAGGGAGAAGGAAATGTGGTGACGCAAACACTCGCCTTTAACTAATCAAAATTAATCAAAATACAAGTCAGTGTCTTCTGGCAGCCAAAGCAGCACCAGGATAAACATGAAAATACAGTAAATAACCCAGCAGAAATCTATGTGTGCTGACTATAGGCAACCCCTATTCCACAGCTGTCCCCAGGTACTAGGACTGCCTATTGCAGATGCACATACAAGGGGTTTGGGGGTTCAGCCACTGCTCGATTAATTGGCTACCTGCTTAATTACAATCTCATCAGAGATAATCTTTTCTAAATGGGTGAAAGTGCAGAGCATCTCCATAGCTACTAATAAGGCTGTCACAACCTCTAATCAGTGGTGTAAACAACACCCACTAGTTCAATGTGAAAGACTTTAGCCAAGTGCTGTTACCAGCAGAGCCAATGATGACATTTTATTTAGGAACACAATTATTCTAAAATGTATATTTACAGAATTTCTGAAGCTAGAAAAAGTAACTTTATTATCTACTCAGAACTCTAATCTACCACAGATCCTTGTGTGGGATTCAAGTATCTCACAATCCACATCAGTGTTTTGTGTTTGTAGAAATATTTGGTCTCTGGAGTCTTCACTTGTCATGTCAGGATGTCAAGATGGGAACTTCACCCTTTTCCCTGATAGAGCCTCGCATTAACCACCACCCCAAGGAAAATTTGTGCTTCCTTTCTCATTTGAATTAACAGTTTTAGCTTCTAGGCTTCAGTGCTTTTTCTGGTTTTCTTCACAAGGTAAGAGAGATCCATCATAACACATTTTTCCAACACATATTTTCATAACACTAATCAGCTCATATCTCAATATTTTTTTTCCCCCCTCTCTACCTATCTAGAGTACATCCAAGTCTCCTGCTGTAAGGCATTTTTCTCCATCTTTGGGGTAACTTCCACAGCACTTTTCCTCACCCTGCAGGCTAGCAGGCTAGCACCAGCTAGGTAACCTCATGCTTCTGGAGAGCTGAAAAGTCACCACTGGGAGTGACTTGCTCTGTCCTGCATCCACTCCCCTCAGGTATGGCTGGACCTGTAGCTTTCTCTTCTCATCCCAGGAAGTTTGAATTGGCCATTTTGAATTTTGTCAGGGTGACACAGTAGTTTGTGACTTCAAAATTGAAGAGGTAGAGATTGTATTTGTGCTCTGCAACCTGGAATTTTTAATATGTAAAAGAAACTCTGTACACCAAGTCTGTTTTATTTTAATAGACTTCCCTTGCTAGCTGTGGTCTCTGCAGATTTATAAACCCATTTGGCATCAATTCCAGGAACAGCACAGCCACACAGCAATCATTACCAAAGCAGGAAACTCTCAATAATACGGAAATAATTCACTATCATTACAGACACAAAGCTTTCATGTGAAGATAGAAATGGTTCTTTTTAACCTTTTTTTTAATACACCAAACAGAAAACCAAAGAAACTTCACCCCAAACAAAAAAAAAAAAAAAAGCATTAAACTCTACACTGGAGGGGTTTAAAAAAAATGAGTGGATGTAACACCTGAGGCTGTGGTCTACTGGAAAGAGAGATGTTGGGATGAAGGTTGGACTTGATGATCCTAGAGCTCCATTCCAACCATTATGATTCTATTCTATGAAGCTTTCTTTCTCATCTGCAAGAACAGTGCAGAAATGAAAGCAGGTAGCAAGGAGTTTTACCAGGCCCAAAACACAGAGGCCATGGAAGATGACACGTTTGTCTGTAGCAGGGAAATCAGAACATATCTCTGTTTAGAATATGCATGTGTGCCTCTTTGCTCTAGATGCATGTATAATCAGCCCTAGTATAAATTAGAAAACATGTGAAGGATTAAACATCAATTGCCTGTCCTCCCACACTTCCCATCCCTCTGCCAGATCCTGAGAAAAACAGAAGGCATGGTAGCAATGGTTGGAAACAGACTCAGAAACTGGAATAAAAGAGGAAAATACCCATTTTCTTTTTGTAGCAGAACCTTTCAGAACTACATTAGTGTTTCACGCTCAACAAGTGCCACTATATTCTGAAATTGGGAAATTCTGATGGTTTTAACAAGATCTTAAAGATGCAGCATAAATAGGGATCATTACAATTTGGAGACATGACAAATATATTTGACAACGAAAGTTACAGTATTATGCAAATACTTGTTTTAATATTACTCAAGCATCCCACATATTATAACTATTTCTGGGGAACTAGGAACGTTTCACAAAATCTCTCAGTGTAATCTTTTGCTAGCTTCACCATCTGGGAGTGCACAGACACAGCTTAATCCCACTGGCTTTTTTCCAAGAGACTTATGGTAAGGCTGGGTATGCCTTTCTTTTAACAATCAAATGATGGGGCTATTTCAGTTTTGATTGTGCCTTAAAATAGCCCACTATCAAAATATTATTAGGAAGATCAGGTCTCCAGAAAGCACCTTCTATGAGACTAGTTGACAGAGCTGAAACTTTGCCCAGTATTTTCATTCAGGTTCACACAAACATCTTCACAGATGAACAAATGCAGAAAACTTCAAACTAAATTGATAAATCACGAAGAAACAAGGTGCTGCTAGAACATGGAACATGGCATAAGAAGGGCATTAGCTAGTGAGATGATGGGAGAGAAGGCACACTGGGAATGGCCCAGAGAGCAGGGTATAATTACAAGCCAGGGCATAAAGCCATTGAACTTATATATATATATATATAATGTTCCTAGATATTTACCATTATCCATTTTGCATATTCAGAAGAGTTGATTTATCAGGTTCATATTTATAAAGCTTTTTTTTGTTCTGGATTTCTTTGGCGTTTTGTTTTTTTTTTGTTTTAAAAAAACTTGGAAGGATCAAGGCCAGGAAGATGATGGGATGATAGGAAAAATGTTTTGTGCTGAAAACAGAGTGTTCTAGCCCTTCACCAACTGTCTGCAGGAAAGCATCTGGGTGTAGAATCACCCACACAATTCCCATGATGGCACTAGTGCTCTGGATGGAGTCTGGATGGGAATTCCTACAGCTCTGTCCTCCAAAGCATTTCTTATAAACACATGCTGTTCTGACCCAGCTTGGTTTCAGTTGGGTTGGGAATTTTTTTTATTCCATTGGAATTTGGTTCCTTGTAAAGACTTGGGTAAGGCTGATGGTCTTCTGAAGGCCCATGAAGTGAGGGCAGAAAAGGAATGTAGGTGGAGAAAAAGGAAAAAAAAAAATCTTTCAAGGTTTAGTCTTTGGTTCTAGCTGTAAAATCTGCATTGATTAATCATGGTCACAGTAGCATGGTAAATAAAGGAAGGAACAATTAATAACTTTTTTTTTTTCTCTAGATGTTTCATGAGACATGAGTACACCTTGTGCAGAGAAACAAGAAAGTGATCTTCAGTTGAATTGGGGTTCTCCCCATCAGCACATGAGTTACATACATCATTTTGCTCATGTGTTTCCAGATGCCTGCTGGTTTGGGGGTGAGGGTTTCCAGGTCTGTGGACTGCACTTCAGAAGTTTGTCAATCTCAAAAGAATCAAAGTGAAACGACAACTTTCTTCTCCCCTAACACTCCATACACAGGTCAAATGAACAACACAGTCACAATGGACATCACAGACTGCAAGTTAGCAGAGGAAAATAATAATATTGGCTCTCTTTAGACATAGCTCATTTCATGCTGATTTCCCACACAATTAATTAAAAGGATCAATAATCACAGAGAAACAAGATTCACAAAATTTACCTGTCACACTGCAATATCAGTCCAGCTGAAAAGCAGAGCAGCGTGGCTTTTTTATTTCCAATAGTACTTCAGTAAAGAGTGGCAGCACTCATAGATAAGGATATAATTAGAAGTTTTCCATTTTATTCAACTGTTGCAAACAAACAGCAGGGGATTTCAAGTGAGCAATTTGATGAGAAGGGCCAAAGGAAAGTAACAGGCAAAAGAAAACACACCACTTTGGAGAACACAACAGCCTGGCAGCGTGGCAGCCTGCTGGGCACACTCTGAATAAGGGAAGGCTTTGTTTCAGATAAAGGTCATGGGTTTATTTTCTTTAACAACTCATCTAAAATGGCTTTCCTTAAAACATCATCTAATAGCTCACCTGCCAACACACACAGGTGAAACCTGCACTCTCAGCTGTGGCACATGTTCCTCAGCTGCTAACACCAAGTAAGGCAGCTGCTCACACACACGAAGCCTCTCCTCATATCAGGGCACCACTAGAAATGGCCCTAGACTTCAAGGAGTTGTCAAACTCTCATTTTCAGCTTTCTAGACCCAGTTTCTATTCAGAATTACTGTAATAGGAATTACACCCATGAAATATTGAGGGTGAGGTGGATTTAAGTCAGCTTGGCAGTCACACCATCCCTTCAGACCAGAATGAGAGCTACAGACACCCTACCCACTGCATGGACAGACTATGAGAAGACAGAACTCTCCATAGGGAATCCTTCTTGTCACAAAATGAGCACATCCATCCTTGAACAACAGCAGCTGACCCCAACTCACCAAAGGGATATTCTGTGTCATCTGATGTCATGCTCGGCATATAAAGCAGGGGGAAGAAGGAGGAAGGGGGTGTATTAGGAGCTAGGGCATTCTTCTTCTCAAGTATCTGTTTAGAGATGATGTAGCCCTGCTGTCCTGGAGATGCCAGAACACCTGCTTGATGATGGCAAGTGGTGAATCAATCCCTTATTTTGCTTGGCTTGCTTACACAGCTTTTGCTGTACCTATTAAACTGTATTTACCTCAAGCTGTGAGTTCTCATTTTTACTCTTCAGATTCCCTCCACCATCCCACCATGGGCAATTGAGCAATCAGTTGGATGAAGTTCAGTTGCTGGCTGGGGTTAATCCATGACACCCTGGATTAATTATCTAATTATCTTTCTAAACAACAACAAAAAAACCAACCAACTCACCACCTTTGGAAGAATTTTCTCATCATCCAGTTTGTGCCCCACTAATTGATTGCAGTGCTTTCTGCTGCTTAAGTGAGTCCAAGTATTCCAAGTGGAAGTGTGAGAAATAACAGCTTAATTCAGTAATTAACCCAACCATAGGGCAGGGTGATCCTTTAATACCCAGCAGAGACCTCTGTCATGCAGCAAAGCAAGAGCAGTCTCTCTTTACTTTTAAACATGACAAAAACAACTCAAAACCAAAATAACCTCTGGGTTTTCACTACACCTTAAATATTTCAGACCCAAGGTCTCAGGGCTTCCTGAAACAGAAGACCCTGACATAGAGTTGTGAAAGGCTCCTTTAGTATGTCTTCATTAAATTAATTCTGCCCATATACTGTTTAAGTTACACAGAGAAGCATTATCTTTTATCACTGCTTACAGCCTTTCATTTTCTGTCACAGGGCTTTCTATTCCTGTTAAACATTTCCCCTAATAGAAAATATTCAGTGTGGGTTTTATAGGGTTTATTTTTGTTCCTTTTCTTCCAGCTACTCTAAGTTTCCTACTTTCCCTCCACCCCCCATAGTAATTACTCTTCCTCTTCAGCTGTGTCCATAATTAAGGGTGAATAGTCTTCTCAACAGTGTTTTAAATGTAGACTTTTCCAGAAGCAATCTATATTCCACTACAGCATCCCACTTTCCTTGTCCACTAACACATCCATTGGCTACACTGAACAGTTGCTCACTCCTGAGAGTTCAGGCAGCATTTGACTCCAAGACCAGCCACACTTATTTCCAATTTCTCCAGCAAACAAACAAGATATGAACAAGGTATTTTTCTGCCTTCTCCCTCTTATCTCCTGGAAACAAAAACCAGGCCAAACCTATGTGGAAAACAGCTCCTCCTTCCCCAGCAGGGATCATGGGAAGCCCTAGACCTTTGCAACTCATCTTCTACAAGCAAATGATGGCACTGAAAGACCTGAAAGGAAAACCAAGTGCCTCAGCTGGGAAGGGAGTCTTCAGATCATTCACTTCAGGTAGAATCTGTGGAATTGTTAGAAACACAGTCCCTGGTCCACATTAAACCAACCACACCACCATTTGCAGCAGCAGAAGCAACATTATCAGCCAATGACCAGATCCCAACCTAAACCTTCGAGCCTCTGAAGGCCAGAAGAGCAATTTGAGGCACACATGAGTTGTTCCTTGTCTGTGTTTATACCTGAAAGGATTGTGTTCATTTTGTGTTCCCACTTGCATGCCCTTGGTTTCAGATTTCTAAATTATGCTGTGCAACAAAAACTTGAAACTTACTTCCAGCTACCAGAGGGTTTTTTTTTTTATCTTTCTTTCAGTGTTTTTTCATCGAAGACAAATCAGCAATGTACCAAAATAATTCCTCATCCCCACCACAAAAGCACTTCCCAGAACTATCTTCTGATTTAAGAATCACTTTTCTAAAACCAAGTAAGAATGGGATTACAGCTAATCATATTAGCCTATAACTTTTTTCCCCCCTCTAAAAGCAGGATTAAAGGCAGAGATGGGGTACTTCCCACATTCCCACACACCAGCTGCATTCTTCCAGACTCAGCTTGCTGAAGAGCTAATAGAATTACCAACCACAGACCTAGGATTTGCAGGGATTACTCAGAAGAGGTTGCTGAACGAACTCACCGGGCTGTCATTCCCAGCTTTGCACTATGAGAGAATCAGAGAGACCTTAAAATGACATTGAGAAGCAAGCCAGAGGGAGCTCCAGCCTGAAGTTGTCATCTACATTCAGAAGGGCTGTGGAGACACTGATCTTGGAGATTGTTGAGAATAAAACAAAGAAATTAACTGGAAGTACAAGACTGGAGATGTGATGACCAGAAACGTGACAAGGTGAGGGGTGAGGGAATCACCCTCCAAGTCTGATGTTGATGTAACTTTAATTTTTAAAAGATCAGTGTAAATTTTAATGCCTTCCTGCATTATGGTTGAGAGCACATGTGTCTGTTTTTAAGTTCTCACCTTCAAATGACACATCAAAATGGCTGAAAAAACTATTGGTGCAAATGGCAAGAGGAAGACAGTAAAGAAAAAAAAAAATCTATTTACATTCTGGAAAAAAAAATCATCTATTTACATCCAGTTATCCATAAAACTTTACAATGTATGTGATCTAACCAACAATATTCACTGAGCTCCCTTTCATTCAAACTGTTTCAAAAGCTAACAAAGGACATGTGAAATGAAAGCAGCAATGCCTACAATATTTCCTCAGCCTTCAAAGAATTGTCTTTATACATCACACCTGAGCAAAGGAGGACAAAACCCTTGTCCAGGCAGCCTGCCATGGAAAGGATCCTGTTTTACCCCAGGGAATGGGTATCCAGCATTTAATGGCTGAGTAACAGGCTGAAACTGCCCTCTTGGGAAGAGCTGCAGGATGAGAGCCCTCAGCACATCTGTCTACATGGTGACCTCCTACATCCAAAAAATCTGTAGAACAGCAGGGTGACACTTATTCCTCACCAAGTCTTCTCCACAAAATGGACCACAGTGCAAGCTGCAAGAGCTGGAGACCCAGCCTTAGTCCCATCTCCACCAGAAGACTCCACCTAAGACCAGACTGTTAGTTCTGGCTGACAAGTATTGTATGGCATTACAAACATGCCCTAAGCAGCATCTGTTTCTGAGGAGGCCTCCAACACATACCTAAAGATACAAAAATTATGGCCTGACTGAATTAATGTTGGCCAAAAAAATGATCCACTGTGGAGCTTGGCTGGAAATGGTTCTCTTCTGCTTCTCTGCAGGGAGTTTGGAAAGTAGAAATTATCATAACAGGTCATAAAGGACAGAGGAACAAAACAGGGAAATTCAGAAGGGCTCCTGGGAGGGGAGAGAGCAGAGGGGAGAAAAGATCTTGCCTCTGGCAGTATCTTCAAGCAATGGGGCAGATACACAGGACAACTTGAAGGGCACCTAGCTATGGGACCAGCAGATTTAATAAAAGGAGAAATGACTGCAGAAGCCTTTGGAAACAGAGCTGCCTATGAAAGGATCCCTGGATAGTCTCACAGACCTCTAGCACCAGTCCAAGGACTCTCTGCTGCAGGATTTCTAAAGCAGCAGTGTGCAGGACATCAGAGCAAGACCTTTGCAGCACTGCTTCTTCTCAAGATCTTGTTTCATTGGATCCCATTCATTCTCCAAACAGCTCAATGTAAGGGGCACAGCCCTGTCAGGTTGCTTTAAAGCATGTTGAGAACTCCACCAAGCTGCTTCCACTTACACCTTTCCCAAGCAGTGCTGCTGCATCCAAGACAACTAAAGAAGGCTGGGTGTTTGCAGGTAACATCTGCCACAAGGAGAAGGAGTCCAAAGAAGGCTGCCTCGGAGGACAGGGTCACCCTGTGGTTTCAGAAGCCAGGACCACACTCACAGAAGCTTTTCAGCAACACATGAGACAGGACTAGCCTTAAGCCTCTAGGGGACAAGCAATACCGGACAGCTTAGAGGGATGAATTTCATACCTGCTTCATTAGGAATCATGTGAGCTACATTAAAAATACCAGAGCACATTATTTACCTTCCCCTCCACAAACTCCCCTCAGCTTTTTCTCCTTTTACCCTCATTAGTTTGAAGAAATCAGAGATCACACAGTAAAAGCCAAGCACACGACAGCAAGAGTAACTAACTGTGTTGTCCAAGCACAGAACCTTAAACTCAGGGTTCATTCTCCAGATTCATAGCCAACTTCCTCCCAAAGTTTATCCTCACTATCTCAATTTGCTCACCTGAGGAGCTGGAACAATTACACGTGGACATTTTTCTCCAAGGTTACTCTGAAATGATTATTTGTAAGACACTTGGCGGATTAGAGGCATTACAAATATTAGATGCTATAGTATAAGCTCTTACACAAGGAAAGGGATTTCTGAAGCTCTTAGAATTATCATGAGGCTTCTGTGGGCTGTTTTCTATGAGCCCAGGCTTAAATAAGAGCCTGGCAATGTATTAAAGTTAGTATTACATTATGCATAGAAGAATAATTCATACTTGAGAAGAACGTTTAGTTGTCTTTAAGTACACATATGTGAATTTCTAGCTCATTCATCAGGTCTTACTCAGTCTTACATTCTGAACTACTGACAGAATACAGGGACATCATTTCATCCAGACCGAGTGCAGCGTAAACAATTTTTTCTAACTGTTTAAATTCATTATTTGTGTGTACTTACCTTGAAAAGACAGCCAAACAGAACAAGATACAGAGTTATTCCTCTTCCCAGGCGTACCATCCTGCTGAAGTTTACACCAAACAGAACACATACACAAAATGTGTTTACCAGCAGGGCATGAGTCATGTTCCCAGCTGACAGAAAGATTAGCTCGCAGAAACGAGCATGGAACTTGCAATTTGCAGGAGCATGGCTGCAGCCTGATCTCCTGCTAATAGGAGGCACTGGGAATTAGAATCAGCCATCAGTGGTTGGGAGCCCTTACTCTGCTCCAACACCAACAGATTGGACAGCTCAGGACAAGCCATTTCCCTGCTTTGGTTTACCTCCCCTCACAGATGTGGAAAATTTCCACCTGCTTCACATTGTTATGACAACATTTAACATTTGGATAAATAGCTCGGTCTAGACAGAACATGAAAGGTTCTTCAGGTGGAAAAACACTTCTGTGTGATCTTAACTCACACAAGCAACTGATTTTTATGTTGGTTGGGCCAGCCTAAAGTTTATGATCCCTGAGGAAGCCTGGAAAGTGTTTTAATAAAAACCTCCAGTCAATTCTCACACATTCATTTCCTACAAGTCAAGTAACACAGCATGAGAAATACAATGCCAACATCATCAGCCTTACAAAACACTACTTAAAGAAGGAAAAGAAATAATCCATAAGCTTCTCCCCACACACCTTTTCATTTTACACTGAAGTTATTGTTGTAACAACACTCTACTGTACTGATGCCACAGACACAGTCATCACACTTCACCTACAACTCTGCATTCATCATGGGTCAGTAGTCACCACACTACAGAGAAAATGCAATTGCTGCTGCAGGCCTGCAGAGCAGAGAAGCCACAGGATCTCTGAAAACTATCATCAGGGAAAAAAAAAAAAGAGCCCTGACTTTGTGTGTTAAATAAAAGGCACCACTGGGATAATAAATTGACTTTATAAGCAAAGAAACACATACAGTACAAAAGTTGAGTTTCTGGCTACTTACTATAACTTGGAACTGCAAAGACATCCGAAATTTCATTTAGAAACTTTGCTAAAAATTCATTTAAAAAGGTAAGCAAAACTGTCCTTTGCACAGACAACACAGGATTGAGACTTCTCCTCTTTCCCTATGTATTTAATAGTACCTTTAGATATTCTCTGCAGAGGTGGCAGGAAGATAAAAATAAAGAGAAGAAAGTCTGTGATACAGAAGCAGCTGGCTACAGTCCCATACTCACAGGTCATAAAACTGGGAAAAGTGATTACAGCACTGAATTCTGGAGCACCAGGAATACAGAGTTTTCCCTGCAACTCCCCCAGCATGACATTTGCAAAAGTAGTACCTCTTTCCTTGTGCCATATGTAGTCCAGGGAATTCAAGCAGGAGAGGAAGGCTCTTCTCCCTCCTGTTCATCCTCTGCCTTCAATATGGAGGGGACAGACCCAAGATTAAGCAAAAGAGCCACAGGTGAAAAAGGGCTGGGTTGAGCTTGGACACAGGTGAATCCCATCCAAGTCTTTTCATGTTAACATACTTCAGCTGTGCCACTGCCTCTAATTTGCCAGCTGCTTGCAGAGTTTAAGGCAAGGGCTGAGGGGGGGTTAGCAGAAGTGCTGCTGGGTAGAGGTTGCAAGCAGCACAGGAAGGGATGAGGGATAAAATTCCCTCCCAGTAACACAGCAATCCATGAAGAAGCTCAGAAAGCAGCTCGTGGCTCAGAGATGGAAAGGTCTGGAAGAGCCCTGTGGGCCTCAGGAGTGCAGCTGGCTGCAGAGGGGAGGGGGGAAAACAAGTAAACAGTGTCAGGCAGAATTTCCCCCCCACCCCTCTTACTCAAATAAATCACTTAACTTCTCAGAGAGCAACAAATCTCCTTACCCCCCTGGATTAAAGGCAGACTTAAAGGAATGTTTGTTAACAGACTCCCCTTGCCCTGGGTCATTCTTGAGGCACATCAGTCAGCTACAAGCAGTGAAACTACTTTAGGGATGCCCTTGATTAAAAAGGAAAAGTTCCTTTCTAAAAACAGTGCTACTTTTAATGACAAGTTTAAAGCTTACTGGATGCAAGACAATTTTAATTTCATTTCTATGCAGTTTGATGACCATAAGAAAAACATCTTTGAGAGAAGAGCATCTATTTAAAACATCCACTGGCCGTGGTATAGAACTGAAATTCAAAGTCTCATGTCTCCCACATAAGGAACAGACAGCAGGACAGTCATTTCATGAGACAATTTTCAAGCTAAGGAAAGCTGACTCCCTGTGTGATTCCCACTGAAATTTCAGCCAGCAATGTTGTGTTTTATCCCAGCACCAAGTAGGTTTTAAGATTTCATTTGCCTGCCTACATGCTTTGCATAAAGATCACTCTATTAAAAGAGGAGAAGCTAATAATAAAAAGTAAAGGCTAATTTACATTTCACTGCATCATATCAGAGAGATAAGTAGGTGATTTTAAAAATGAGTTAAAATATACGACATGGATGAGCAAAATTGCAAAAATATCCATTACCAAAAAAACTTCAAGAGAAGCAGGAAAAAAGGGGAGAAAAGTTCTTGCTGGGGAACAAGTCAGATGAACAGGCATAGACCACAGATGCCAAGAGAAAGAACAGTCAGCAGGGTTGATGACTACCTAAAGTAGTAACAAATCCCTGTCGTTAGGAATCAGAGGAGCAAGAGGAAGTCCCTGAAAAGAAAGCCCTACATATTTTGTGGACTTAGACTTTAGTCCTGCACAAGAACCAGGTGTAACCGTGAAATGCCTTGCCCAGCTTGGATCAAACAAGGATCTGATGACATCAAGGAGCATCAGTATCATCTGTAAACCAACATGTTTTACAACTGAAGAACACGAATATTGCAAAAGCTTCCCCGTGCCAAAGCCTCCAGGTGATCTGTTCTCAGAGCCAAAATTTCTTCCTCAAGGCAGCTGAGACAGATGCTGGTGCATGGAGCACAAATCCACCACCTCAAACCCTGCTGTGCAGACAGCCCATGACACCTGGGCAGACACAATGGAACCAGCACACTCTCTCCTTACACCCTCTGGGACAAATCCTTCTAAATCCACACCAAAAAAAAAACCCTCTCCTGAACTTCAAGAAGTGAAAAAAAATCTCAGCACCTAAAGGCATCCCTGCCAACAAAAGGCTGTAATCAGCTTTGCTGGTTTGCTACAACAGGAAAGGTGATAGCCCAGGGAAACTAGACCTGGCAGCACTGTGGGTACAGCAGGAATCTTCCAACTCCTTCATACCACAGCAAACTAGTAAAAAGTGAGTTAAAGGGCTGACCTTTGTGTTCTGTCACAAGCTCCTGGTGAGGACACTAAACTTCCTCCTAACATTCTTGCAAGCGCTCACTTGTACTGCCACAGAAGGCAAACAATGCTCTGATAGTTTCCCTTAATATAAATGCTCATACAGTGCTAAATTACAGCACTCAAGTACTTCATTCCCCACCTCCCCCCAAGCAAACAAACTTCACAGTATGTATATCAGGAATTAGACTTGCCTGGTATTTTTCCATTTCTTTTCTCTCCGTAACTCAAAAAGCATTCCAAAAAGAAAACATATCTTTTGAATGTGTACCTCCAAGCAAGTCTCATAATCATTTTCAGTAAACTCAGTAGGAGTAAAAGATAAAGCCACATTTGGCAAAACCCCGAGTTCACCTCTATCTTTTTCTTTCCTCCTTTTTTTTTTTATCTTTGGAGGACAATGCAGTCTGGATGGCATTCTTTCCTCTAAGTTTCTGTTCAGCGAGCGTTTTGACATCTTCTGGTTTAGAAGCAAACCCCATTTTGGAGGATCATAGAGATGTTTTTGGGAAGAGCCTGGTAAGACGCTCACTAGTTCACTCTCACTCCAGGAGCACCTTTCCCTGAGCTCTGCTCCCCCAGCACCAGACCACTAACTGCACTGAACTGGGGATGAGATAAAGAAACACAAGCACCGAAGATAAAGCAGAAGGCCAACCTCTTTTCACCTAGGTAACAACAGGAGCCAACAAATCCAGTGACTTTTTTTTCCAACACCTCCCAATTAACCAAACTGCTCAATTCTCAGAAGAATAACATGTATGTGAAAACAACGCTGGCACATTCTCCTTTCATGATCAGCAGAGCCATTTACTTTACATCCAAACACTCCCTCACATAAGGTTTCATCTACAGTGGTCAATCTGGGCACTCACTTTCTGGACCCCAGGTTGTTCTTCCCCAGTCTCACACCAAGTTCACAGGCAGCAGTGGATGCACATTCCTGGGAACCAGCAACCTCCCTTTCACTGTCACCTACTCGCAATTGCAGTTACTTGCTGAAAGCCACAGAAGCTCACAAACTAAAAATAGCAGCACGTCCTTGGGTGAAGAATTGCTTTTTAAGGGACTATTATAGCAGCAGAACAATTTTAAACATTTAAACTTAACAGTTCCTGGGGAATTTGCTCAGCAATCTATTCAATTCTTTAATAATCTGAAGAGAACAATCCTATTTTAAATTCTTTAAATCGCTCTTCCCATTTCAGCATCCCCAATGATGTAACAACCCTTTAAATAAAGATAGTGATTGCTCATTAACAACGTGAAGCCTTCAGAGTAGTTTCTGCAGCAGCTTTGTTGGGAATCCATGTATTCCTGAAGAGATGGGACTTTACAACGGAACAGCCTGTCCCTTGGGAGAGCTCATTCAATGTAACTTCTGTACCCTGGGACTGGGTAGCAAGATGGATGGCCAGAGATGCTCAAGGTATAGAGACAGCAGCAGAGAGAAACCAAATACCGTGTCCTGCTCCCAGTACCACCAAAGAAAACAATGTGCACATTGATAACAGAAACCAAGTACAAGGACATGCCTCCACAGCTACTCTCACTGCCAGTGGGGTGAGAACTGGGTCCAAACGAACGCCGCCCTTGGCTTGGCCGTTTTTGAAGGCACGTTTAGTTTGCTTGCACTGAAAGCTACAAGATCCTGACACTGAAAGCTACAACCTGACACCCTCTAAAGTAAACGCTGTGACATTGTGCGAGTCAGGGCAACAAACCGCTAGGAAAAGCCAGTTTTGGGGTTGGCCAATTGATTTTTCTTTCAGTTTGGAGCTGATGTTCCTCAAGTGTCTCCCCAGAACGCAAAGCACTTGGGGAATAAGCATCCAACCACCATCAGCAAAATCGACGGCTGCCCTGTTTATTGCAGCGGGGTTGGACTAAATGACCTTTAAAGGTCCCCTCCAACACAAACTCTTCCATGATTCAGGTCCACGAGAAGGTGCCCCAAACCTCATGCGTTTCACCGCCTCTGGGGATGGGAAGCAGTTACACGCACACAAACCAAGCCGGGTTCCTCATCAATAGCCCTTTTCATTCCCTAGTCAAGAAAGGAGACAGTTGTTCACCGGTGGGGACCCCACCTCGGCCCCGGCGCCCCCCAGGAGCCGCCACTGCGGGCCGAGGAGCCCCGGTGTTGCCCGTCGACCACAGGCTTCTTCCGCGGGGGCTTTACAAAGGCAGCCGATCGTTTGCATCCTCGGCCTCCCAGAAACGAGCTACCCGGGTGCAAAGCTACGGCCGGGGTGCCGCCTACTCCCAGACACACACACATACATACACACAGCCTCCCTCCCCCCGGCTCCCGCTGCCCGCGGAGCCGCGCAGGCCCGGGACGGCGCCTCCGGTAACGCCGGCTCCCGCCGCCGGGGGGTCAGCTCGGCCCGGCCGCGCTCCACCTGCCCGCCGCAGCCGGGCTCCCTACTCACTCCGCGTAGCCCGTGGTCCAGGGCAGGCGCCGAGTCTCCTTGCTGAGGATGAGGATGGGGCGGGCGATGTGATCGGCGGAGCACTCCACCTCGTCCGGGGACAGTCCCAGGAACTCGGGTCTCCCGTAAGGGAAGCGGAGGGGCAAGTCAGCGCCGCTGCCGTGGTCGGCGCCCGCGCTGCCAGCCATGATGCCGCCCATGAAATTGGCCACGGCGGACTTCACCCGCGTGAGCATAGTACCCCCGCCGGCGGCGGCAGTGCCGGAGCCGCCGCGCAGGGCGGGGAGCGGGGAGAGCCGGCGGGCAGCGCTGCCGAGGCTGCTGCTGCTGCGGCGGCGACGGCGGCGGCTCCGGCAGCTCCCGCCGCGTTTCCGCAATGGGGACGCCGGGCCGCGCGGAGCCGGGCAGGGGAACGGCGGGTTCAGGGGCAGCCGCGGGGCCGCGGGTTCATTGCAGCAGCAGCGGCGGCGGCGGCAGCAGCGGCAGGTTTCCCCCTCCCGGCGCGGCGCTGGGTGAACTCAACCCGGCGGCGGCTGCTGAGTCATGTGATAGCGAGGCTGGATTTGCCCGAGCGCTTCCTGCTCCTCCTGCGGCACCGGCGAGCTCCTGGCACACGCCGGGCACGGGCGGCCGCCGCCCCCGCCCTCCGCTCCCGCCCACCTCCCGGAGCCGGGCCGCGGGGTGCGAGGGGAGGGACCGACGGCAGGTGCGCGGCGGGCGGGGCCTGGCGGGGCCGCCCCCGGCTGCCTGCGGCGGTGCGGCGGGGACTGGGCCGGGGGAGGACGATCCTGACCGCGGTGGCCTCCGGAAAGAGTTGCCGGGGAAGGTGTCGCACCCGGAGTGGTTCGGGGGCTCCGGCGCGCTGGGGACTCCGTTACCGCCTGAGTGGGAGGTCGCCGCCGCACTGCGCCCGTCGGTGCTGCCCCCGGGGCTGAGCCAGCGCAGCCCGAGCTGGACGCTCAGTCACAGTCCCTGGCAGAGCTTTCTGATCCTATTGGGCTGTGGGACGAGACTCCCGCTGGAAGGGTTTACCGTCCTTCTCCCCCTTGGAACATCTCAAACGTATTTTTCCTACCTTACCTAGGAAAAAAACCCCACCAAAACAAACAAAACCTGTACTAAGTTATCTCGCTGTCGAGCCGGGCTAGTGGCAGCAGCCTGAGACCAGTCCTGTAGCCCGCTGTGGGTTCCCCCTGCCAGTGAGGGGAAGGCGAGAGTCTCGCCTGCTGGCTCGCCAGCAAGGATGACACCATCCGTTTAGGATGCTGTTGCGGAGCAAAAGTGAAGGGACAAGCCTTCGTATCTTCAAATTTGATGGCAGAGATGTTTTAACCCATCCCTCCTCGGCCGTGTCATACTGACTGTGGCATACTCTTGCACAAAAACCCCAACCCAAACTTGGCAGGTCTGCTGCGGGTGGCAGACACCCAAGTGCACGGAAAGGTTGCAGGTTTGGTCGTGTCGAGCTGCAGGAAAAGGGGCAGTGGGGGAAAGGTGGCAAGAGCATTTAGGCAGCCTGTCCTTTACAGCAAGGCTATGTCTGTGCCCTGTGATGCTGCAGTACTCCTGGGAGCTCTGTCACCGAAAGGCAGAGTGACCTGCCAAAAGGAGCGGGTAGGTACGGCAAGCCGTGACAGCAGCACTTAGAAGGGATTTAGCAGGGAAAAGCTGGTTAGTCATCATAACACAGCTAGTGGGGGTAGATGGGCTGTCATCTAGCTGGCTCATGCTAGAAACCAGCTGGCGTGCCACTGAACACACAGTTAAAAAGTTTTGGAGACTAAGCCCCGTGAGCTGTGTGGTTTCTGATGATTAAGCAGCACCCCGAGAGCCGGGTTCCAACAATGCCTGGGTTTGCTCCAGCTTCCTTGTGTACAGACATGAGAAAAGTAAAGATGTGATATTTGCCAGTTCTTATGATAAAATTGTCTGCTAATAAAGTCTGCAGAGCCAAAAGTAGATTAGTGAACAAGAATGCCAAGAATGTGTTAAGTGCTACCTGAAGTTGGAAAAATATCCACCTGGAATTAAACATTATAGATACACCTCCTTCCTATCTTTAGTTAGGTATTTCCAGGGCTGATATTATATATATTCAGGAACAATAAACCTTTCTCAGGTCAAAAAGACACTTGACTCACCATTTGGTTACAGTATAATGGAAACCTTGTAGTTCTTCCACACATTTCTGTTTGCTTTGCCTTGCTTCCTGGTTATGGTGCAGAGGTCAGTACTCTAAAGAAAAGAAAAAAATAAAAGAAACAAAAGGCTTGTTAAAAATCAGGTTTGGTTGTTTTTGGTTTTTTTTCTGGGTGCTGTAAGAAGGAAGCTGTTCACCCACATTCACATGGTACAGAGAAAGGGAGGCCTCAGTAGGTCCCTCAATGCCCCTTAACTACTGTTTGGTGGCCTCAACTGTATTTGATTTGCCCAGTCCCAGTTCATTCCCAATCCCTTCCACCAAAGGACAATCTCTTTATACTATCTGGGGTCTGCTAGATGGCCAGTGTTTTTCACCAGACAAGCACTTAACTGCCTGTTTCCCTCACTAATACTTTAATGGACCCATCACCTGGAGAAGACAAGAGTGAGGAGCATAAGCAGAACTTAACACATATCCTGGAGCTTATTTTTTTCTGTGTAAAAGCAGAGACTGTCACAGGTTATCAAATGTACTTCTGTAGAAGCTGTGCCAGCAGATTAAGCTTTGCATTTTATTTGACCCAAAGACTGTGAAAAACATCATTGACTAAAACTCAGAGAAGCTTCAGCGTTTGTCCTCCTGCCCCTCCTGCAGCCACCACTTGGCACAAAACACGAGGGAGAAATGTAAGGGAGTGTGTATGGGCTCGTTGGAGTTTAAATGATTATCTCCAAGAGATGACAAGGAAAAGCTCAGATCAGACATATGGGGAGACAGCTTAACAGCTCACCACTCAAAACAAATCTGTGTGCTGTTTGAAATTCTACAGATAATGCCTCTAGCACAAGAATGCTGTAAGGGACAACAGGTAAGATAGGGCCTCTTCAGACTGAAAAGCATAGAGATGGTTTTATTTCAGTTCTCTTTGGGAAAGAGGATCATGTTCATTTTTCAGTCAAAGGTGAAGCCTCACTTCTCAAAAGAAACAATGGGCAGACCTGGCAGATCCTCAGGAAATCTCCTTTCCCATCTTCCCATCTGGTCCAAGCTGGACATATTTCTTTGGTGGTGGGCAGACCTCTAAAGGTTTGGATATTGATTTCAGATCAGATTTTGAGGCTGCATTCTCTATGCAAATGCTTGAAAATGGACTCTCTGTCCTTCTGCAATCCCATGAGTAATGCAAAGGAAATGTGACAGGTTGGATTTTTTTTAAATGTAAACTTTGTGATAGTGGGATAAAGATGATTTTCTCTCTCCTGCTTTTGCAGAATAGCTCCTCCAGCCCCTTCCCAGAAATATTTAGGAGGTGACACAAAGCAGAGCCCTGTCAGAGCCCTGTCCTTACTCAAAGATATGCTGTGCAGCTGAGTGGTGAAAGTGGGTTCATATCCCTTCTTACAGTGGAGGAGTAATAAATGCAATGTCCTGAGCTGCATGCAAGCAGCTTTGATTGAACAGGAAAAAATGCCCTAAGGAGGGATCTTAATTGACTGGCAATCAGAGTATAAGATGTCACAGAAGTGTATAACCACTTGCAATCTATATAAATCTAAATAAATACTTCCATGTAAGCTGCTTATAAGCCTGTTAGACTTTCACATTTGCCAGAAACTACAGAATGAGATTTTAATCTGTCTGCAAGTGTCTTGAAAATAACCTTCTAATTTCACAGTAATCATCACGACTGTTTCCACAGCCTCCTCCTACTTTCCATTATCTGCTCCTTTTTCTCAGCAAGAAAAAAACACCTAAAAATAATCAAATAGGTTGTGATGTGGAGACAACAGGAAAATGAGAAGTTTAAAGGCTGTGTGGGCATTTGTAGGTTCTTGGAGCTATGAGGCAGTACAAAAAGCTTGGTTGAGCACAGGTATATGTGTTTTAACTGCCTCAACATTTTGGGTTGAGTAGAAGCATGGTTTAGAATATAAGATGGTCTTGTCTTGTGCCTGAGTTAAGCATGAGTTAAACAGGCAGGGAAGTGGTTTGTATATCCCAAGTGGTGGGGGATTTTTGAGTAACCTGCAGATGCTTCTTAAGTGGGGTTGTAACAGGACTGGTGAATGAGCAACTTCTTGTCCACCGTTGGCTCAGGAGCAGATGGTGAACAAGAAGAAGGATCCTCTTCCTACATCTGGGCCACAGCTTCTGCTGCAGAAGCTTTCAGGCACTTCAGGCCAGCCAGGTACTGGCTTTCAGTTACATGTTGGCTGGTTGAGCCTTAACCATCATGCCCTGCTTAGTGTTGGGCACAGTGACACTGAGGAATTCTGATGGCTGGGCATGGGTTGGTGCTGTGACATTCCTGCTGTCTGACAGCTTCTGAGATGGAAGAAACTGTGGCTTCTGCAGAACTTCTCAAGAACAAAACAAAGAGAAAAAACTGGAGGCTTAAGATCAATCAGAAAAGGCTGTTTCAGGGAGAAGTGAGTTTGGGTCTGGAGGAGGTTGATGAGGAAAAAGTACCAAGAGGATTGTCTGAACACCTCAGCTTCCGCAGCGGAGGCAGCGGTGGGAAATGCCTGAAGCAAACCCAAGGCCACAACAATAGGCAATCTGTGTGACCTTCTGCTTGCTCCAGATGACCTCTCTGAAAATCAAATTAACCTTTGGCTTCTGTGGGTCGTGGTCTTTTGACTATTGTGTGCAACAGCCTAAGAAACTGGAGAGAAAATATGTTTTTTTAACAGATTTGAAGCAATAAAGGAAGCATCTTAATCTTCCACCAAATGGCTGACACAAAATAAATATACTGACCTTCTGGAAATATCATTATTTGTGATTGAACATCTGTGTTAACAATTGATTTTTATATATATATAAAGTGTATTTTAATAAAATCTGTGATTTCTATGGAGGAAATCCTTTTGAGCATGATACAAATACCTCAAATGCATTAAACTAATGAGACTAAATAATTAGCATGCCATAAGCTCAAGCTGGTTATTGGCAATCATTTGTCAGCTTAGCCACTGAAAATAATTCTCCCTGTGCTGCAGGGGAGGTGCCTTCACCCCGGGTTTTCAGACTTCTTTCTTCTCTGCTTGCTGAGTGCTGCCAGAAGTGGATGGTGCTCAAGTCTGACTGCCCATGGCAGCTCCAGAGCCCTGTGCAAGACTTGTCCCTAGCCTATGTAAAAATGACTTGGGTCTCCCCAAAGGTCAGAGCAAAATAACTCTCACTGCTCACTGTGTTCTCCTGGGCACAGTGTGGGGCTGACAGTGAAGGTAGCTGCCAACAGGGTCAGAGAGTTACCTGCTCATCAGCATTTTTAAATGCTCCCTCTGCAGAAGAGAGAGTTTCCAAGGAGGAAGCTCTTTGAGAGAAGCTTCTCCAGAAGGTTTGCTCTGATGGTGCTTTCAGTCAGATCCAGCCACTCCCAACAGTTTGAGCAAACGTGGTTGAAGGAAACAGTGCAAACACTGTGCTGCTCTGTTCCCCGGGTTGTTTTCATGTGCTCCTCACGGGGGACTTTGTGACATGGGATTGCAGCTCTCACATAAAATTATCATTTCATTCCAGATGCCCTGAAGCCATTCAGCAGGAGTCTACAGCCTGGGTTGGGTTTTTTATAACAAGGGATAGCAGCTGTTCTTTGGTGCTGCAGTGTGCTGAGCTTGCTGCCCTTCCCTGGGAGCACACCCCAGCACAGCACTGACCATGCCCGAGGGTTTCCATGGGGTACCTCTGCCTGGAGGGGTCTGTCCCATGGCTGTTGAGCTCTTTCCTGAGCACAAGCTTTCAAATGACCAGAAATCTTCCTAAGGATTTGGAAACAAGGCACTGTGCTCCTGTAGGGTGAAAAGACTCTACCCATCCTAGGAAAGGAATGAGATGCTCAAGACACATTGAGAAGTGTTTTGGGAGGTGGTACCAGCTACCCCATAAGGAAAAATGGTTGACATTTTGTTATGGGGTAGTGGGGAGTTGAGGTAAGGCAGGAACAAAAGTGTCTGGGTGAGGTGGGAAAAGGCATCCAGGAATCATAAAGATATTAATTAGTATGGTTTCTGCTAGCTTTGCACTATTATAATAACAATAGCATTATTAGTTCCATAATAATGTTTCAGCAAAGACTCTGGTCCTTGGTGAAAATGAAGTTTGGAGACAATTGAGATGATGAATAAAGGGTAATTTGGGACATCATAGTAAATGCCATTGATGTAAACAATGCCTGTAATTTTATAGCCATGTATTAAACATTGTTATGGAGACCTAGCTGCAGGCATTTCATTGCCGTTTGTGCCACCTTGATGATGTTGTTCTGCACAACACAGCCCTGAGAATTAGAGGCGTAGAACTCATTTCCAACTGCTCCTGAAGCTGCTGAGGAAAGGAAACCTGACTTCTAGAAACTTTTTTTCCCCTTGGTTTCTGTTGCAGCTGCCTTTTAGCTTCATCAAACTTTGTGTGTGCTTAGGAAACAGTGGGTTTCCATCAGGTGCTCTCAGCTGTACTTAGGATCTGGAGTTGAGCACTTAGATTGATGTTCTGATTAAATAGTAATTTTTATTAAAAGTCCTGCTGATTGTAATCCATCAAGAACAGGGGCTTGTGCTGCTGCCTTCAACACTCATTGCTTCCTGTTGTTTCCGAATGCACACATCATCAATTTTATCCCAAACACTGATTTGGCAAAATAAACTGACTCTGTCATAACAGTAATACAGCAAGAATGCATAAACCCAGCTGCATTTTTATGTGACACTTTGCCAGAGTTGCTCACCCATGTGAAATCAGCGATGTGCCAGCACTGGCAAGATTTGGACATGATCATCTTTTCTGCCCTTTTTTTTTTTTTTTGGTGATAATCTTGACTCCAAGGAGAGCACTGAAGGGGAGCTGCACTCCCTTTAGTTTTAGCTGGAAAGCTTGAGTAACAGCCGTGGTGACAGGGAAACAAAATCATGCAGGTGTCAGCATGACAGAAGTGCCAGAGGAAATATCCAGCATTATTATTACCAACATCCCCACAAGCTGTGCTGAAGCCCAGGCTGTTGCTTCTCCCCAGTGAAACTGAAGTGCTCTCAGCTAGGGCTACCCTGATAAAATCCTAGTGCCCAGCTGCAGAGCCAGCATCTGGAACAGGGAATGTGGGATCCCAGCAGCTCCTGCTCCTCAGGCTTGTAGACAGTTCCTTTTGTAGTAGCACAATGCTGAGTAGATTTTTGTATGAGTTCTGTGTGTTCTTCCTCTCCAGACTCTTCCATAGCACTTCCAGGTGACCATTAAAAAAGTGCTACATGTCTTGTGGAAGGAAAAGCATGTATGAGCTCAGAATGCTCTTCATAAAGCAGATAATGAGTTTCCTAAGAACAAAATCTCTCTGGAAAACTGTTGCCTTTACAACAGAGAGAAACTTTATGTGAGAATCTCCTTCAGGGTGGTGGATCTTTTAATACGTTTAAATATCTTCAGATTGTTTTCTCTTTTCCTTTCACAGAAATAAACCAAAGAGTTTAAAATAGCCAGAAGGCAAAATATTACCACAGTTTAATTTTGAACAAGTTCTTCTGCTTTCTTTCTTAAATACCATTAATGCCAAAAGGGAATTCTACACTTACATTCTGCAGCATCAATGTGATCACATGATTCACAATGAAATTCAATCTGAATAGCAATGTTTTAATATGGCATAAGGAATAAAAAGAAAAGCAATCTGCCCCAATAAAATTCAATCTGAATAGCAATGTTTTAATATGGTATAAGGAAAAAAAAAAAAGCTGCCCCAAGGCTGGCAGCTTCTTCTTATCCAATAAAGGGAAAGAATTCTCTCTGTAGGAGAGTTAAAGTCAATCCAAGCACTGTGCTGGTGAACACATTGTTTTGCAGAGAGTTTGCTGTTGAATAAACAGCCCAGTTCTCTTCAGGCTGGTCCTGGTATACATCCAGCAACAGGATTGGATTGATGCAGGGGTGCACAAGTAGAAAGCAGGTGAGTTTTTCATTCCTCCAGTTGGTGTCCAGCAAAGCAGTATGGTCTACAGGGGAAGGTACCACAAGTGTGGCCTGTTGCAGAAATCCCAGATGCTTCCAGGGCTACAGGGAGCTGGGACAGCACAAAGTGGAACAGGTTGGGTCTTCTCCCAGCTCCCTGTAGCCCCTCTCCATCCTCTTGGGCAATTCAGAGTAACAGGTATGATAGAGAGCATCCCCCAGTGGAAAGGAGGTGACTCAGCTGTAATTCCAAAGCTCACCACTGAGATCAAACAATGGCAGCAGTTTCTTGCAACTGCCTTTGGCCCTCAGATTCCCCAGCCAACTGAGTGCCAACAGTACCCTGCTGGGATGCAAACAGTTTGAAAGCTGCCTCCTTGAGTGCTGGCCAAGAATTTGTTGTACAGAGAGAGCCCTAACTGCTCACCATGTGGCACAAGGCTCTGTGCAGATGTTGCTCACACAGCTGGCCGGGCCCAGAAGCAGCCATCGGAGGGGCCTCAAGGATGAATCCCAATGACCAGGCAAAAGACAGGTCCTCTGGCAGCACCAGGGCAAAGATGCTGCAGTTCCCCACCCCACAAACCTTAGTGACCCCATTTTAACAAGCATTGTTAACTCCATATGCCTCTTTTGGCTCCATGCTCTTTATTGCTCTATTTTCTCTTCTGGCACCCTCAAAGTTGTAAAAGTTGCTTTTAACCTTGTCAAAGGAGGACTGCTTCTATTTTAAATGGAAGCATTTTGTGCAGGGATCGTTTTGCTTGTAACATTTTCCTTATGACTAAATATTTGTGTTGGAATTCCTAAATGACAATACAAAAACAGTTGAATGAGCTAAGGAACAGCAGCTTCTGTTCTGGAAGGGAGTTTAATGATATCCTCATATCTTGTAACTGTAACTGTGTTATATCTAAGGCAATAGAAGGAATGCTAGTGATATATAATTTGTAACAGATTCAGCCTTTTTTTTTTTTCCCACAAAATTTCATGAAATTCATTTGGTGAAATCTCTTGGATTGTTTTATTCTATAAATTGCCTGATAGAATGCATGACAAGAGTTCTCAGGCTGAAACACCAATTCCTCACACTCTGCTGAGCAGCTTACACTGCTGGGGAGAGACTCAGTTACTATTCATTGCCTGGGCAAGGGTGTGCTTAACCTGCTTGGGTTTATTTAAAACTCAATTTCCCTTGAATATGTCAGTGTGCAGCAATAAGATCCACTTTCTTGTGGACCTGACTAGGGATTTTTCCTAGAAAAACAGGGGTTTGAGCATTAATAAAATCCTGAAAAATGGCAGATTTTCACAAGAAAATGTTAAATTGACAAACTTGTTGCTCTGAGAGAACTGAAATAAAGTAGATTGCTTTGGGTTTCCTTACCCTGAGCTACAACCTCAGTGCTTCAGATCCTTGGGAACCAGGGATTACTGGCACCAGAACATCCCTTCTGCAGAGTCTCATAACATCCTGGCTGGCAAATGACTGCACACCCAGCAAACACTTCTGCATTTCTCAACTGAAATTCTTCATGTGTTTTCTTCCCATAAAAATTGGTTCCAATCTGATTTAGGGCAAACACAAAAATATCTGACACTCCGGAATGAAAATGTTATTTGCTCAGCTCTCCTTCCTGCAAATAATCTGTACAATGAAACTGTAAATAAAATTACTGGGAAGAGAAATAGCAGTGGGACAAGCACGACTCAGCAGGTTGAAGAGAACATCAGTGTATATTCACAGTGGTTTTCAACATTTCCCCTAAATCTGTTTTAATTTCCGTTGGGACCTGTATTCTTCACACAAAAAGACAATAAAAGTGGCCTGAAGTGATCTTCCCCCTATAGAATTGACCTTGGATTGAATGAAGCCTGGTAAAACATGGCTACCACCCTTCAGTGATTATTAGGAAATAAAATTAATTTTCTTGTATGCTTCAAATACACTTTTTCTGATCATCAGGGTGTGTTAGTCAATGCTACTGTCAAATGAACATGTCAAACCAAAATCAGCTTTTGCAATTTTAACTATAAAAACCATCAGGAGTTATTGTCTCTGCCTAAAGAGCATGGAAGCAAAGGAAACTAGAAATAGCTCTGATGCAAACTCATCTTTATCCCTGAGAAATAAACAAGCACTTAATGGGATAGCTGGTCTTTTATAGGTCTCCCTTTTGAATGGAGATACTGAATGCATCCCCATTATCTGTCCTTTCAATACATATTCTGAGTGGAAAATACATGACAGGTGGGTATAATACATGAGAGACAGATATTATTGCCTAGGTGCAATCCAGTACACTAAGGTCTTTATTTCATCTGGGACTTGACTTGATAGTGGAGATACAATAAAGGATAAAGAACAGTCCCTTTTCTTGAATATCTCTGAAAAAAAATCCCCTATATTGTCACAGATATTGTTTCTGGGTAAACAGAAGCCATTAATAAAGCAGATTACTGGAATAGATATTATTAGGCCAAGATTGTTCAGCTGATGAAGCTGCTCCTATAATTTGTTTTAAATAACAATCTTCTAGCAGTACTGAGCACACGCCTATAGGAGAGGTATCAATGGTTGTTTCTGAAGCAAAATATGAAGTAAAAGGACAACTGTCTGGAAAGAGTCGAATTGATCTTGGATTTCACAGGAATTAAAGGCAGTAGTGGGAGTGTCACATTTTGTTACAATAAAATTAAAACTGATTATTATGAGATGAGTGAGACTGATTTTTTTTACTGAAAACATGCATTTATCTGTTTATTTCAACTGTGCTTTTCAGATGTTTTTATTAGGACTGCCTAAGCCTTTATATTACCTCCTTTTTCAGTTGCTTTTCTTGGAGAAACTTCAACTGATTTGAATATACTTCCTGCCTGATCTCTACCTCACACTGAATTTTAATGTCAAATGTGACTTAAAAAAACTCAGATGTCATTGAAATGAATGCTGGGAATAGGAAGTAGATTTCTCAATACCTAACATTTTTACCACTATAAAGTGCTTGTAGCAACCTTCCAGATCAGAGGAGGAATATGAGATTTGTCAAGGGACTTGCTCTTAGATTCACTATTTCTTCTGGGAAAACCTACCTGAATTAGAAACCATAAAAATCTCTAACTCTGCAGGTTTTCATGGATATTACAGAAGCCTTGAAGTTACTTTACATGTACACCAAGAGACTAGATCTGTCTGCAGACATCCATCAAGCAAGTCCAAGGCTTAGCATAGTAATCTCACACATGGAGAATAACTTCAGGTGCTCATGCTTTCAGTTTACCTGGAATTCTTCTGGAATACCTAGCTGGAGACATACATCCAAGCTCTAGTAGAAGTAGTGACTAATATGCCATTCACTGCTAAAATGTTCCCATCTGGACAGTATCAGTGTTAATGATAAAAGGAAATCAGAAGAGCCTCTGGTGGGCCTTTGTAGTTGCTGTTACCCCTAGAGACAGGAATTATCCACACAAGAACCACATGGGTAAGACTGCAAAGAGAGGATGTTTGACTGCAACAGAAACCCTTCCCAAATTATAATTTCAAAAATTATTATACAGCTCTTTCCCTATTTGTCCAAGTCCTCTCTATCCATGGAAAAATTTTTAGCCAAGTACCCAGTGATTATTTCTAAGACTCTGAAAATCTGCTACATTTGGAATCAACCTAGGGATTGTTTCACCACCTTTCTGTGTCTTAAGGCCTGAGAGCTACTGGGGGAATGCTGTTCAGTGCCTGTCCAGGAGCATGTACATGCTGGGGAGCCATGGAAGGGGAATATTCTCCCAGCAGCACTGTGGGGAAAAGCAAATGTGCCTCAGCTTGTCACTGACATCTGTTGGACAGCTCTGTTGGATTGGCTCCCAGTGTTCATTTGCAGTAATCACAATCATTTACATTCAAGCTTTAATTAATGAAAATCTGGATATTTATGGGCATGGGGATCTTGAAAGGATGGGGTGTACTTTCTAGTCTATTTCTGCCCCTTTTCATGCCAGTGAAAGTCTTACTCATGACTCACTGCTCATTACCATCCCCTGGCAATGTACGAAGAGAGAGATGTACGGCAGAACAAAATGTTTCTTCACTTGATTATTTGCTTCTTTTCAACAGCCCAATGCTTCCTATACCAGAGCCTGCTAAATGGCTTCCTCATCATTTAAAATCTTCAAAAATGTTGATGTAAGGGAAGACTTGAACCACCTCAAGGGTTTTTGTGTGTATCAGCTTCTCAACTCAGAACTAAATGGTTGGAGCAGGGGAGGAGAGTGGAAAATCCTTCTGTGAGATGGATGGGCAGACAGGAAAGGTTCAAGTTTAGAGCCTCCAGCAACAACACTGGACTGTCTGGGCCATGGAAGCACCTGCTGCTGGTTGCTAACAGAGAATACTACAAGGCAAAGAAGTTTTCTTTTAATGTCTAGTAAGGTCATGAGCTTACTAACCCACAGTTAAACACCAGTGGTTTTGTGGTGTGTTCAGGTGCTGGCTGCTCCAACCTGGAGCTCTCAGAAACCTCTGATTTGGTGATTTTTGAAGTATACCTTTCTGTCTATACACTCTCTTGCATGGCTGCTGCTTCTAAATGTGGGACAGATACGTTCCCCGTGTCCTTCCACTACTGTGGGGTGGTCCTCAGTGATGTGCTGAACTGGGAGTGTGAACAATTAGGCCTGTGTGGTGGCATTCTGTGTTGCTGTGCATCTTCCCCTCTCTTCCCAGTGGTTGCTGGTCACTCCAGTAAAGAAGGAGCTGTGATGGACAACAGTAGATCCTCTGGTCCACACATTACAGACGCTGGGAATGAAGATCATTGAGTTCTAACTTCAGTTTCCTTTCATTTAGAAGCATAACTCACAGAACATTCTTCCTTTGAAAGCATTAATCATTTGTCTAACAGCCATGCAAAATTTTATAAAAGGATTTACCACTGATATTTGATGAGAAAGAATCCAGGGATCTTTCTTTCCTGGTTTTAATGCATTTGTTGCTGTTCTGGAGAAATTCAGGTGAAATCTTATTAGTCAGGGGTGAAGTCCACTGCACAAAATGATTGCTTTGGAAATGAGAAGTAGTTGAAGTACTTGTTAATGTCCTTTTTTTCTGTTTGGTTGTTTTTTGTGGGTGGTTTTGTTTGTTTGTTTGTTTTGTTGTTTCATTTTTCCAGATTTGGAAGCAAAACTGGAGTCCTAAGGACTGAGTCCAGCTCTGTTCTGTGATCCAGTCAAACAGCACAGAGTCCTGAAGTCTTCTGAGCAGCACAAACATGATGCAGGAGTGGTGATCTGAGTGCCCAGGGCGTTTCCCAAGGAAGAAGGAAGGAAAAACCTATGGATAAACCTCACACAGAAGGTGAACCAGACTAGGGTGAAGAACCTTGCTTGTACTGTAGAGATGGAAGGAGTGGGGACAGCAGCTACCCCGACATTTCACCCTCTGTCTGCAGTAGATGAGCTTTCCAGAGCTGTAGCTTCACAGGCAGTAAAGGGAGGACGAGGCTCTCTTTGGCCAACCCCAGCACATTGATCTCCTCTGCAAAAACCTTCTTTTCTGATGCATAAAGCCAGGAGGATAGCTGGGTATGTCTGGAATCTGGTCTGAAAAATAGAAACACACTGCAATTATCCCAGGGATGAAGTATCTTGAGTTACCCATTTACAGCCTGCACACATTTCATATCTGACAGTAGGACAAAGCACTGTAAAAATACCCTTAAGAATGTGAATCTTTGCTCTGATTTGCACTTAAAAGGCGACATCTGATTAGTGTCTGTGTTTTATTAACAGAAGACTGGGAGGATGAAAGCTTCTCAGATATTACCTTTATTAGACCAGATATTTTGGATAGCATATTGAGGAAGAAAATGCCACATTTCATTAAAATCTCTCGTTCCTGTGCCACAAAGGATTTGGCAGCACTTTACAAACCTAACGGCACTTTTCAGCGTTGCCCATTTTTCAGTCTCAGAAGATTCCTTTCAAAATGCATCTGATGACCTCTGAATCAACTGGTGCTCACTGGTCTGTGTGGGGATGTGTGCTGTTGCACACCAGCTGTGGGGCTGCCTTTGGTTTCAGCAGCTCCAGTGCTGTGTCAGCACTTCTTTCATTTTAATAGGCTTGGATACACAACACGTTCTCAGACCTTCCAGCTGTGCCTAATGAAAATTCCTACTGACACTCATTCTGGTCTCAGAATCCCCCTTGCTCTGCTGTTGCTTTAGTATTTTATTATTATTATTGTTGTTGTTGTTACTATTATGGTATTTGATTATGTTTTATTTTAATTTATTATCATTACTATTATTATTATTAGGAAACTCAGTGCTCCTAGTATATTAAATGCCATTTACATTGAGGATAATTTCCTGTCACAAACAGTTTTCTCCTCTCTTAGTTCTCTCAGTGTTTCATTTCATCTGTTTGCCACCCATTAGAAAGGTTGGTGAAACATTTGGTTCTTGAAGGGTTGAGTGCTTCAATTTATATTATGTAACTGCATCAGCAGAGCAATGATTTGCAATGAATAACTTGTTTGGACTTAGGCTTTTTTTTTTTCCTGGATTTTCTTTGAACAGATTGTTATTTTCTTGGGTTTATTAATTATTCAAAATGTTAATGACTTCAGGGGAATGATTATGAGCAATTTTATGTATTTGGTATGCAGTACTCCACTTCTAGGCCATTACTGTGTTGTGTAGGTAGATAAAGGTGCATCATGTTTTCTCTTTTTGGTTGATAGAGGGTGCTGAAAAATGTCACAACAATTTTGCTCAGAGATTAAGAGTTTAGGGAGAGTCAAAAGAAAGATCAGAGCAGTCTCCCCTAATATCCTGGCTAGATTAAAGAGTTTTTCTATGCATACTTTCTGAAACAAAGATTATTGTCAGATTTATTTACTTATTAAATTTTAATTTCTTATGATCATTTACACACAAGTTAAATTGGTGTAACTTGTAATCCTGGTGCTCATGCCCTGCACCTTAGGTCATGATTGCCTTGGGTTTTGGTGAAAGGATTGACTCTCCATATAAAACATTCTGAAAGTACAGTTGTCACCAGCACTGTCAAATTCCTCTCAAGGTTATTGTGAAGGTGAAGGAGACCATAGTTCTGAGATGATCTTTCTAGGTCCCTTCCAACCCCTAACATTCTGTGAGTCTATGATTCTATGATTTCCTATAGCCTCACTCAGTAATGTTTGCTTAGGAAAATAAGAGATGGAAATAATACTCCACCTGGAATTAGAGGAAGGTAAATGGAGCAAGTGCCTGCAAATGAGAAAGTTTAGAACATGCTGGTTGCACTACAAGTGAAAAGCAGCCAACTTCTTGATTCTCAGGAGAGGTGCTACATAATAGCTTTGGAAACACCCATGTAGCACAGACTACCTCATTAAACACAACTGAACTGCTACTGTTTTCCTGAATCAATACAGGCCTGTTTTACCTTTTCCAGTGTGACCTTCAGCACCACCTAATACAGCACAATTAAATGAAAATTAAACTGTTGTTAGTGAGAATACCCTGTTGTTTCTGGTAATGATCAATTAGAAGTTGTGCTTGTGTGGGGAAGCCAGAAGGTTGTTAATTACACCTCAGTATGAATGAAATGCACCTTGTAAGAGTAAAGGGAGCCCAAAAATGAGCAGATTCCTGCTGTTTGCCTTGTCAAGATAGCAGCTGTGGAATATATAACCAGGGAGAAAGTAATCAGAGATTATTTTGCAAATATGCTAACAAGCTTTTAAGAACCTCCTGAAATCTGTAGAAGTGCTTCAAAAGAGGTACAAAAATCTTTTAGAGAAGATGTTTCACAGTTTTAGCATAGGAAGTATCTTTATGTATAAGGACACCTAAGGTCTTGAGGTTTAGAAACTGAGAACTGGCTTCTATTCTTAGACCTTCTTTGTACTTTGCAGTGACCTTAAAAAAATCCATTTAGTAGGTAGATCCTAAATTAGCCAGTGAAAGTCAAAAGGCCAGGTCAGGACTTTGCATGTCTGAAGTGTTATTTAGGGAGCATGTGTGAAAATTAAGCAGTATGTAGACCTTACATTACACCTTTGCACAGAATGAATTTTGCCCTGCAGTCCATGAAATACTTTGCTATTGCTGGGCAGAAATCACTATAAGAAGGATTGTTATTTAATTATAATTCGTTTATACCCGTTTATCAGCCAGGGGAGTTCCTCAGCCTGTGTTGCAACTGCACATGGCTGTAAGTTTGGAGCTGTTAGGGCTGTGAAGAAGTCCATTAAATAGGATCTGAGCCCTACCACTCTGGGGTTTTGACCACCATGCAGATTTTATCAAGCTAATCCAGCCAGGGAAAGTCAAGGAGACTGAATTAGCTGTGTGTCCTCTTCTGAGCAAAGACATATCATGGGTTATTTCAGCAACTGTGTGGGATGACCCTCTAAAGCAACCATTTCTATAGAAGAACATCATTATAGCTGGAAGAGATGAAATCCAGCTCCCCTGAGTTTGGTCATCTGAAAGCTAGGCACTGGAATAAAGGAGCTAGACAGGCACTCTCTAAAATCAAAGCAGAAAGATGTAAACCCTCCCATGACTGAGTGATTCATCCCTGTCTAAAGAAAGCATCTGAGACAAATCAAATGAGTTGCTCTCTGGAGAGGCCTCTATCTCTTCAGCAATAATACAGGGAACCTGGACCACACGCACAGACAAGATGTTAAACTCTTAAGAGGCTAGAATCAAGCAACATAAATCCTACCTTTCATGAACAAGGCTTGTGTTTAGTGGAATTCATTTAAGACATAACATAGGCATGGAGGAAAAATGAAATATAAAATATAAATGAGAAGAAATCAAGGATCTTTCCCCAGAGAAACAAGTATTAATAAGTACAATACTTTAAAGTCCATTAATAAAAATATTGAGAGTACAGCTAAGTAGACAAAGAGTAAAACATATGGATAAGGAGTATAGAGTATATATATATATATACATCTGATAGATAAACATCTTACTCCCAGAGGATTCTGCTTTCTTATCAGCCAGGGTCTAATGGCAGCTCTGCCCCTGCCTCAGCCTATGCACCATATTAGCAGTTTACTGGACTGTTAATTTGTGATCAGGGTACTTCTAGTCAGGAGGGAAGTCTCTTCATCCCTATTGCCTCTGACATTACAGTTTCCCTTAACTCAGTTTCCCATTGAGATGACATATCAACCAATCTAGGCTGGTACATCACATAACCTTACTGCAACCATCTCAATGGAGACAGAGATAGTTCCATGCAACCTACAGGCTACCAGCTATCCACAGATTAAATAAACATTTACTATGCTTATATCACCTATTTATAGTGCTCTTAAATAATTCATTTTTAAAGTTATACATAAAATTGCAAATCAGGCTACAGGTACTTAGCATTTCATTAAAATTCTTGTTCTCTCCTGAGTGGGCAAACTCATTACAAAGAAAGGAGTAAAATGCTGACATACTCATTCAGTAGAAAATATTCAGAGAGTACATAGGTGATTAGATGTTGAATACTTGTTATTCCTTATGTGAATGGCTGGTACAATTCCCTTGCTGTCACAATACAAAATTACCCTTGACGTGATCTCCTGTAATGTGCTGAACATTATTTTATAGACTGTAGTGCTAATGATTTTTGTCCAATGGGACAGACAGTGAAAAGAAAGAAGGTAAACTCCTCTTTCTCATGCATGGTTCCTTCTGAGTCCTCTTCTTGAGGTAAAGTCTGGATTGTGATTGCTTTGTTCCTAGTTCTGTACATTAAAAATCAGCTGAGGTAGCATTAACTAACCTCTAACAAGCTACTAAAGACAAAATTTCATCATGGAGACACTAAAAATATTTCAAATGTAAATATAAGTCAGTTTTATATCTGCAAACTTTTGCTATCTGATGCCATTTGAATTAATAATTAAGACAAGTGTTTCATTGGGATATTATCATCCTCTACAGATACCCAGACTTTCTTAGTTTAGGATTAGTTATTCTCCTTTCCCACAGTGCAAGAGGCCAAGATAACATTGGCTGTTGCTTTATCCTCCCCTACTGACTACCTAGCCAGAGGATGGACCCAGTTGAGAACTGATCCTGGCAGCACCACAAGGGATCCAGAAGCAAACATGAATTTTTTTTTTAGTTTGAAATCATTTTACTGGGAATAATTTCCCAACCAGACCTTTGGAAAAAAAACAAACAAAAACCAGTGTCTTCTCTTAGGTGGGGACTCTTGTGAGGTTACTCACATGTGTATGCTATATATTATGTGTATGGCTTTAGCTAGTGCCTCCCAGACCTTTGCTAGCCTTTGATCACCTCTTTTGCCAGGGAATATACAAGGCAATAAAAGACTAACTGGTTTACAACTAGTGATAAATCTTGTGATAAAATTGATAAATTTTGGGAAGGACAGGCCTTATTTTCCTTTCCAGTATGGATGAGGACCACTGTAAGGCTCTAACCATGCTGGGATTCATGCTGTGTTTGCCCTTATATACCACTGAAAATGTTCAGTGGGAACATTTGCTGTGCCTAAACTTACAAATGCATTGTGCTTTTATAAGACCTGAACTGGTAGCAGATATAGTTCCAGGGATTAGCTTTGAAGTTATCCATCTACACAGCTGGCATGAGGAAAAAAAGAATGAGAATGAAAGGTTAAGATGATGGCTTTCATTCCCTAAAACAACTCTCCAGATAATTTCCTAATGACGAATTCTGTTTGAGTTGTAGAAACTACAGAAGAAATTGCATTTTGTTTTGGTATAATCATCTGCCTGTAGCAAAGTGCTGTAGTAAGGCAGGGATGTGATTTACATCTCTCTCAGCTTGTTTAGTACAAAAAAATTAATCTCTTCTCTCAGATAGGAGCTGCTCATACATGAGCAAGGCAGGGTTTCAACTTTATTCTACTGATTTTGATCATTCAGTTGCTCACCTTCCCTACTCTCGGGTGGATATTTATTGGAGAGTTAGAAAAATATTTCATATGAGCATTTAAGTGGCAGTATGTGCATATGTACTAGAAAAAGGAAGAGGGGATTTGGGGATTTTTTTTTCTCCACACAGAAAGTAAACAGGACATCAGAACAAATTTCTTGCTCCAGTCAATTTTCACTGTGAGAGAGTCAAATACAGTTCCAGACAAAATCAAAGCACAAGCCCAAGTAGCTCACTTCTAGAACATGCCCCACTACCATCCCATCTGGTCCTAAAGATGAGACAGACCTGGCTCAGTCTTGGAATCAGCACTGTTTGGATGTGGGTTTGATGTAGCAGAATCTGGATCCCCACATTTAGATGCCCATGGATCTAAAAACCTTGCTGAATGGGCACTTTGATTATTGTCTTTTCTGATTATTGCCTGCATTTAATTGGAATGAAGCCCCATGAGACAGTATTTTCATTTAAAAATGATAAATGCTTTCTGATCTTTGAAATACCAGTGTGGCAGACGTATTGTTTGTGCCTGGAGTGGGCCAGTTTAACATGTGTCACAAAGGGAAAAGAAATCTGCTCCTCTGACCCCTGAAGGCTGCATTAGATGATGTTAAGTGCTCTCATTTTTCTGCTTCTTAAGATATTTTTAACTGGATGAGTCATTAGGTATTCTGGTCACTTGTCTTGCAGATGCAGTTATGATTCTAACAGGGAAAATGTCAGTTCTGTGAAATCTATGACAACCATTCTCATTACAGGGAATGTTTAAGTCACTATAGGGATATAGAAAACAGGCCTGGAAAGGTACTTGAGAGGCCATGGAGTCCAATCCCTGGCCCAAGGCAGGCTCAGCTCTGCCAGGTCATCCCTGGCACAGGTTGGTCTAACCTGAGATCATCCCATGCCCACAACTAGCAGCTCCCCAGGCAAACAGCCCTGCTGCTGAGTTGTTCAAAGCTTGTTCAACATTGATCTTCCATGTGACACTTCCCAAGACCATTTTTTCTCATCCTGTGATCCATGATCTGCAGAATGATCTTACAAATGTCAAAGATGTTCTTTTTCTCCTCAGCTTTCTCTTGTCTAAGCAGCCCCAGTGCTCTCAATCTGACCTCTGAGTTTGTGGACTTTAATCTTTCTGCTTCTGCCCTGGCTTCTCTCAAACTGACACCACCTTTCTTAAAGTAGAGCTGAGATGGTACCAGTGATAAAGGCAGGATATCTGTTCCAGACAGCTCCTCTGCACATCCAGCTGCATTTTCACAGCAGCACAACATCACTGACTCCCACACTTGCTGTTGTGCAGCTATTTTACTAAAAAGCAGTTGTTAAGTGCACCATTTTCCATCTCATATTCATAATTGAATTTTATTACCTAAACTATTTCTTTCAGACCACTTCAATGTTCAAAATAATTTTGAATTCCAGTTGTGTCCCCCAGCTTGTGTCCTGTGAAGAAGAGCTACATTATCTAGTGTCCAAACCATTACACACTGAATAATACCAGACCTAGGAGAAACCCTAGCACAAATCTGCTTGTCCTTTCCTCTAGAAGTGTGGTTTTCCAGCTAAGTTGTACAACAATTTCACAGTGGTTTCAATAAAACTGCTTCCTTAACTTTTCCATGAGAGTCCCTTGGGAAGCAAAGACAAAAGCAGCACTGCAGCCAATATAATGAAACCTCCTGTGTCTTCCCTCATTTCCTACATGTATATGTGATATTAACCTTTTTTTGCCCTTAGCAGTGAACCACTTTCTTCTTTGCCTTCGTGTTCTAACAAATGTTCTTTTAAAATATTTTTTTTCCTGTTGTTTTTTCTTCTTACTTCCTGTATTAATTCTATTATACTCTATGCCTTGGCCTGTCTGATTTCATCCTTGTAGGTTTCTGCTAGCCTTACATAGATCTTTTTAGTAACTTGACCTACTTTCCATGCTGAATAATTTTCAGGTCACTGAAAAACTACTGAGTTAGCAAAAGTGGTTTCTTACTACACTTCCTGTATCCCCTTCATATTAAATAATCTGTGCCTGTCTTTTTGAGGCTGCCTTTTAAAGAATTTCCTTTAAACTCCCTTTTTCCTCCTGCCTTGCTTCTCTCTCATCTCCAAGATGAGTGATGCTGTCTTATTTCATATCTTTTATTTTAATTTTACTGCTTTCCTTTTTTTCCCTTGCTAGATGTCAGGAATACCATTTTTTATGATCCCTGTCACACAGGGTTTGCCTTCCCCCTTCACCCTCTGGACCAGTGCCTCTTCACTAAGAAGAAACAAGATCCAAAGGAGCCTTTCCCTCTCTGAGAATCAGATAATAATCTCCATTCTTGGACTGCTTCCCCTCCTCTTTGATGCTCAAAGACTTTCAACAGCTCTGTTGCCTCTGTGTTCACAGCTGGCATACACAACCACCATGCTCACTTTGGAAACCTGCCTCTTCATCTTCCTCAGCCCAAAATAAACCATAAATGTATCATCCTTGTTAACCTATCAGATCAGTTAAGCAACAATTCTGTTTGTGAATTAAATTATTTTGATTTTTTTTTCATGTTTCTTACACTAGCTTACAGATCTCCAAGATACTCATCCCACTGTTTTCTTTCTTGTCCTTTTTCATTCCCAGGGAAGCTTTAGTGCCCTGTTTTCTGGACATGCATTACCCACCTCTTTATGAGTCTCTTCAGTGTGTCTGAAAACATTCTCACTCCTGGGCATGAGACAGACTCTTTCTCTCTTCAAGTATCACTGCCTCCTCAGTGGGAAGCTGCAATTATTGCTGAGCCCTGTCTGCTGGACACCTCATCCTCTCCAAATGCTGGTCCCTGTCCAGACTTTCACCATCAACTGGAGGGACCAAGGAAAGACCTTGTGCTTGCTCCCCAAGTGATGCCACACAGTGTTCACTCAGCTTTGCCAGGGGCTAGATTGATGGCAGAGGCTTCCTGACAGCTCCAATCCAGGCTCTTGACAGGCACTGTACCTTCTAGGACACAGAGTTAGACCTGCAAATGGGCATCCCTGTCACCTTCAGCCTCCTTCCTCAGCAGCTGGCCACTTTTGCACCTCTCAGACTACTGAAGTGTGGCTGTCCTTAAACCTTACTGCTGACAATCTCTCAATCAGTGCCAAGGCAGACCCTGGGTAACTATGTACATGATGCAGAAGAATCTGAAAACAACAACATAATATCATCATAACCACGCTGTACCCTCCCAGCTTTCATCAGCACCAGAGTGGTTTTTCATCAAAGGTCAATTCACTTCAGTGTTTTTCACCTCTGTGTTCCTGATTCAGCAGGATGTTTAACTTTAAATACAAATCATTCCAATAAAGCCACAAAGCCAAACAAAAAAAGAGTGCCCAAATGATGAATTTAGGACTGCTGGTCGTTTGAGTCTAGACAAATGGCAATGTGTAGAATTATTTTAATATAATGTAATCTGTGCTGCTAAATACCCTGAAAGTCATACGTGAGAACAAAACTGTTCTTATTACCAAGTCTGCATTTTATTCCAACTTGCAAACTATTGAACAGTTGGGTTGGGGTTTTTTTACCTTGTTTCTCAAAATCTCAGATTATGTAAGAATCCAACATTTTATTAAAAGTTAAGCAATTCCTTATGATTGCAGAGAGAAAGTTGGAAATGTGCACCTTTGTAGTTCAGCAGCAAACCAGCAAATTGAAAGAGCTATGGTTTGTTGTGGGGTTTTTTCTTTTCTTTTTTAGATCCTGTCATTTGAAAGTGAATTTTGTGATAAATGATTTTGAACTGTTTGGACTTGCTGTGGTGCCAAGTACACATGGCAAATGTTTGCAGGATTGATACCATTAGATGAAGTGATCAGTTCTGTCATATTTTCTTAACTGCCTGCCTGAGACAAATAGAGAAAGAAAAGAAGAGCAATGAATAATCCAGCTAAATGGCAGCATTGTGAAGCCAAATTCATCTTGGTGGCCACTTACTGGACAGCTGGCTGTGAAAGCAGAATCCCTCAGCAGGAGTTTAATGTAACATTAGGAGCAGAAGTAACTCAGATTAGTCATGGCACCAAACTGGGGCTGTCACTGAACTGTATATACTGCTGAAAAGTAATTCTCATCGTTAGCCATTGTCATCCTCATTCTCACTTGTAAAGTATTAAGCTACTGTATCAAGTTATGCAGATTGTTAGTCAAATAAAAAAGGGGCATCTTTATTGCTGCCTTGGCTGCTGATATTTTATTAGCCAGTAGCAGTCTTCTCATACCTTAATCAAAGCACATGCCATGCTCAGGGGGAATCCACCGAATTAAAGTGAAAGAAAATGACCCTGCTATGTTTCTAAATTTCCCCAAGTCCTAGAAATCTCCAAAGGGCAGAGCTATTATCCCAAAATATTACTCCAATATTTCAAAGTGAGGATGATCTAACTACAATTTAAAAACTTATTCTAATTATATTTATTTTGTTCTTTGCTTCACTATATAAAATAACTACTGGAGAAGTTTATTTGCTTTTCCCTTGTATGAAGAAAGTTTTTTGGGTAATAAGGAGATATGCAGTTGTTTGATGATAATGATTGATGGAAAATGAGAAAGCTTATTGGAGGCCAACAATTAAACAAATACAAGTTGCATTTTCAAGAGAAAAGATGATAAGAGGGAAAACATCAGGAGCACTCATCCATATAGGGCAAGTGAGTGATAACTCCTGTTAAGTGCAGCCAGATGCACATCAGGGAAAAGCTAAAGATCAAAAGAAATACCATTCATAAGGAGAATTTGTATCTTCTCAGGATGGATCAGCAGCTTCAAAATGATCAGTTAGCATCTGAAATTTCAGATTATGAAATGTTGACAATTAAAGCTTCTATTTTCCCCACCAGGATGTCAAATGCTGCTCCTTGGAGGCCTGGCTCATTAGATAATTATTTGAGTCAGTCAGTTTCAGCAACACTGTGAGCATGAAATAAGCTTGGAGCTCAGCAGAGATAGTAGCTGTCATAGGAGTATGACTTTTGGTTTGACTTCTCAGTAACTCAACTGAATGCAATAAGAAATTGTTGGCCTCCTTCTTTGCAGCTTTATTACATTCTCAGCTGGTACCAAGCAAAAAATGATTATGAATATGCCTTCTGATCTCTTCAAACTCCCTTTATTGGCTATAATCATGCTGGCAGCCTGTCTGTGGGCAACCCAAACTGACAGCAAGCAAGAGACAGGTTACCAGTTCTAACATGCTGTCATTGCTAATGGTGTTTGCAGGTTGTTATAATTTGATTGCACAGAATGAAAATAATTATAGAATCATAGAATCATTTATGTTGGAAAAGACCTTTAAGATCTTGAGTCCAGACATAAACCTAACACTGTCAAGTCCACCAAAAACATGTCCCTAAGTGTCACATCTGCACATCCTTTAAATACCTTCAGGGACGGTGACTCAACCACTTCCCTGGGCAGCCTGTTCCAGTGCTTGACAACCTTTTCTATGAAGAATTTTTTTTGTCATATGCAATCTCAGCCTCCTCTGGCACAACTTCAGGCCGTTTCCTCTCATCCTAGCACTTGTTACTTGGGAAAAGAGACCAACATCCATCTTGTTAATGTAACGTACATACTAAAAGTTACAAAAGAAAAAACAATTTATATAGCAAGAGGAGGAGGAAGAGCTGTCCATCTTAACTGCCTTGCCAGCTCTTATTTTGCCAGTGTTGGTTTATTAGTAACGTCCTACAACACAACAAGAGTCCTTCTGCCTAAGCAGTCAGCTTGGACTTACTGCTGACCTTGCAGCCCCACAGGGCATCTGCACTGTTAAGAAGCCACAGTGACACTCTAGAAAGTCTCCCAACAAATACTTCAAATCCACCATTCAAAAGAGATGGGATTCAAGACTTCAGACATTTCTACAAAAACAGGTTGCTCAGTATCTGAATGTTTCTATTTTCTATGTGTATGTTTAGGGATGGGTGATGTGGGCTAATGAGGGTCAGGATTTAGCTCAGGTATCACCTGACTTTTGAAGCTCTGAGACTGCAAATGCTCCATTGCAGACACAACTCCTATTTGAGTAGTTTAGGTGCTTGCAAACATATTAACTGTAGAGACAAAGGTTATGGCTACAAATTCCAGGCTCTCTGTAGAAATAAGCTGCAAAGGTCTCTCTGTTTCAGCCTTTTAGGTAGCACATCATGCTCTCATAAAACTGTGTGGGCAAACTGTGCTCTTTAATGGCTCAATTCCAACATCCCTCCATCCCACCTGGAAGGTGTGCTGGCTGCATCTGTCTGTGCTCTTGTCTTCTTCTGGGTCCACACAGTGTATGTGGGTGGGCAAAAGGTGCCCCTTCCCTCAGACTGAATAACCTCTGCCTGTAACTTTGAGAAAACACAGCAGACACTCTTTCTCTTCTGCCCACCCTGCAGGAATGCACTGAGCTGCTCTGAAAATAAGACCTAGTTATGATGTTTATTCTGCTCCCTCTTCCCTCCCGTCCTGGAAAGCACATTGAAAGGAGGACATTCAAAAAAATAAGAGTTGAAGGAAGTTAAAAAAAAAAAAAAAGTACTGAATAAAACAGCTCTGTGTGGTATTTAAGAAACTGGAAATAGCAAAAGACAATGATTAACCACCCACACAGACACAAGCACACATAGACACACACACACATACATATATATATAAAAACTATTTTAAAATCCACTAAGACCCTTTCCCAGTTGTCCTACAGTGTGTTGAAAACAGCATGATGTTATTGCTGCTTAGAAGCTGGAGAGCAGGCAGATTGTCTTGCTCTCAGTGCCAGTTGCACCAGCTGTGCAAGTGGGCTTTCTGTAATCCCAAATCAAGATAATGCACTCCTAATCTTACCCTTCAAATGTGACTCCTGAAAAAGGAAACTGCATCCCCTCTCTGTCATGGCATTTTTTTGCAACCAACCACTCTCTTCATGCTTCAAAAGCACTGTGGTATCCTGAAGGAACCTTGTGTTCAGATGAACTTAATTTTCTAATAAAAAGGATAATTATTTTACATCTGCAGAGTCAAACACACAATTGCTTTACATGGACTTACCTAAACAGAAAAATATCCCTCCAAAATAAAGATTCATTCTAATTTATTCTTTCACATGCTTGAAACAGTTTCCTTCATGACCTGGTACTAGGATCATTTTACTCCTGTTAAATTGGGATTTTCTCAGAAGAGATTAAGTCCCAAACCTGGTCTGCAGCCCTTAATCACAGGATTAGTCACACTGATTTCATTAATTTCTTACCTGCTTAATAACAGGAAGATCGAGCTTCTGATTTGGTTTTTATTCTGAAAGCAGCAATATCTTGGGTATTCCAGAATCCCTTTTACCTTCATATCTATGTATCTGTGTGTCTGTATCTGTGTTATCTGTGAATGTGTGCATGGGACATACATGCCCAGGGAAGAGCTGCAGTAAAGATCAACAGTTACTACTGAGAGCCTTGGGAGCATTATAACCTCACACCCCCTGCTCCCCAGGGTTACTCCTATCTAGGTTAATCCCTGTTATTCATGAGAGTCACCCCAACAACATATTTGATGGTCTGAGCCTACAAGCAATGCATAAGTGGGCAAGAGCACTGAAGAGTAGTGAAGTATTTTCAGTCTCAAAAGCTCTTTGAGGCAACTCCTAAACCTTTGTGAAGTGGGGACCCAAAAAACCTGGTTGCAGTTTTCTAAATGAAAACATGGCAAGGGATTTATTTTCTGTAATTTACAGAAGTCCAGTCAGGTTTGGAATGTTCATTTCAATCTTGTAATGGGTCCTGTATAAAAAAGTTATTGTCTTTTACAGAAGCTGGAAGTTCAGCTAATGAAGAACTTGGGATTATGTTTTCTCAACATTTTATGTTGTCAAAATAGGCAAACATGGCAGCTGTTTGCATAGCCCGGGATACTGGGCACACTGGCACCACTGCTACATTGAGCTGTTTTCACACGCTGGGGACTTCCCAAAGTACCTTTTAAAGTTCAAGGTGATATTGATTCTGCAAACCAATAGGAGGGTAAGAGCCCAGGTACCAGGGCCACCAACATTGGCATCAACAGAAAATGCAATTAAAGGCCTATCACATAAACTTTTATCTAGAGAGGCTGAAAATGACTCTAAGACTTTTTAAAGCTGTAAATTCCTCACATGCAACCAAGCAGGAAGGGATTCCATATGAAACAAGGTATAGATGTTCCCCAGTTAACATGTACAAATGGTTGAAACCACTGATCCTGCAGACAGCAGAGAGCTTTGCCCGGGTGGGAGGCAGCACAGGGAGCACAGTGGTAAGTGCCACAGAGAGGGCAGCCAAACTCTGCCTTGCTGAGGGTTCAGCAAGAAGAAGCTGCAGCTACTCAGAAAACCCAGTTAATTCCTTGAAGTGATTTATTTACACGACCTCCAGATGAGTACACATAACATTGCCTTTGGAAACAATCCAGCTCTGTGCTTGGAGCTGAAGGAGAGGCACAGGCCTTCTTTTGAAGGCCATTGCTGGCTGTTAATTTGCTGCCAGGACTGCAGTAACCAACAGGGATAGTGGCCTTGTCATCTGCCACACTGACCTGATGCTCAGTGCTACCCACTCAGTCCTGAGTGGGAGAAAAGGTTACTCAGTCTCCTGCTGCCTCAGGTGCTCCTGCCTCAGCCAGCTCTGCAGAGGAGCCCTGGATGTTTTCTGTGTGGTTTGTAAGCCTAGCAGGGTGTGAATAAGCCATTCAGTAAGTGCTATTGTTCCCCCTGAACTGGGGAGGAGACATGGAGGAATGCTGGAGGAGACTCCAACCAGCTCGGTCCGGATACGCAGGAGTCAGAGGCCTCTTCAGGGTAGCAGGAAGATGGAAATCTCTCAATAAAAAGGATGTGGGAGCTTTCAGAAGGAGCCAGGGCTGATGCTGGGTAGCTACAGATGCTGCTGCTCCTCCAGTCCCCAGGTTTTCCTCAGGGGGATCCTTCATCCAGCCTGAGCGACCAGAACAAGCACCAGCAGTGAGGCCGCTGCCCGGGCTGGCCTGGCTGGAGGCCAGCAACAATAAACAGAAGGCAGCAGGGTCCCCGCTGAGCAGACCTGGGACACTGGTGTCTTTTGCAGGCTCTTCATGGATGTAACTGGGAAGTCACTGTCTTCCCAGGCTTTGAGTGAGTTCCCCAGTGCAGGGGCAGCCAAAGGGGTTCGAAGTGCCAGCAAGAGGATTTCTCTGGGTGCTTTCAGGGGGGAAAAAAAAGTGCTAATGGAGAGAGCAGTGAGAGGTGTGTGGGGTCTGAGCCAGATCAAAGCAGAGCCATGTCAACTGCCCAAGGGAGCAGAGGTCAAACATTGCAAAGGAGACAGAAAGAAGGGCTGTGAAGGGAAAAGGGATAATGAGGAATAGGAGGGAAGCACAGGGAGTCCTGAGCAAAGCGATCTCTGGCTCTTCTCCAACAAGGATGTTTTACAGTACAGAAAGTGCAGGGCTATCTGTGAAGACTTCAAAGAAGGGCAGGAGAGGACAATGAATTCCTCTTCCTTCACACAGAACTGCTCTGGAGAAGGGAGAAAAGGAAAACTCAAAGGAGCAAAGAGCTGTATCAACAGAATAGACAGTCTTGATAAAGGCTGGTATTTTGAAAGTTGCCCGAGAGACTGATTTGTGTTTGCAAGTCTAGCATGATACAAAAACTGTGGGGGTGAAAAAGGGTAGGAATTTGATAAATAATGGGAGGACACAACACAAGGGTGAGTATTTTGAAGATAGCACACTATGTGACTTAATTATACTAGGGACACCCATTCCTAAACCTTGCTGTGTTTCCCAGGCAGAATGGGGCAGAGCAGCCACAGTCCTGGAGGAGCTGGAACACTTGTGAGTCAGATGGAACACTTATATGTCAGGAGAAAATGCATCATTTTTTCCACCCCAGTATGAATCTTACAGAAGGAATATGAGAGGATGAAATGTCTTATGCCTTGATATTTAGGGAAAAAAAATATGGAAGGATTAATAGATAATGAATTGCAATATGTGGGCCAGATTTTATGTACAAGAGCCTAGTGTGGCCTCATAATTAAGCATGATGGACACAGGGCTCAGAATCTTTGGCTTTCTCAGTGGGCCAGTGGCCTCCTGATGGGATTTTCAACATCCTAAAAGCCAAACCATGAGAGAATTACTACTGACAGCTGTTCCTTCAGAAAGCAAAACCAGGGTCTGTGAGTGGGGCTCTCTCTAGTTCTTATGTGAGCATTAGGTCCATTGCAGCAGCTCCTGCTCACAGAGACTGGGCACAAACTGCTGCTTCCACAAAAGCTGGTCTATCAGTTGCCTCTTGGGGAACTTGAGTGGCCAGTGACATATGACTGTGGCTGAAAAATCACTGTCACAGCAGGAAAAATTGCACTCTGTTGGTAGAACACATCTATAGGTTATTTAACAGAGATGGTTATGGTTTTGTTTGCTAGAAGACCACTCAAGCTCCCTTCCTAAATGCAAAGTATCATAGTGCATACTTCATTTGCACTTAATGGCAACAATTAGATTTCTTCCCCTTCATTTCAAATAGAGTACAGAACTTTATGATCATGGATAAATTTCTTTTTTGTAATCTGCAGTGGTAGGACTGCAATTAGTCTGTGAAAATAGCTAATGTTTTCCTTACATCAGCCACAAACTCCTTCTGTCTACACATTTCATACTCAGAAAATCCCAAGCATTCTAATGAAAAGAGTTCATTATTTGCTTGTCACATGTACTCAGAGAGTAAATAATCCCTAAGTGATTTCACCATTATTTTTTCTGCTATTCTGCTACTGTCAAGGCCATTTCTTATGTCCTCCTTTCATGATCTGTGTTATGGTGCTAAAAACCACTATCTCAATTTCAGCAGCTGGAAAAAAAAGGTGCTGGAGGACCACATGACCATTGTCTTTCTGTGTATCACCCAGGACACTGATCCTACAAAATTTTCCACCACACTGTTCAAGATCCAGTGTTTTTAAATGACAAATGGCAAAGGTCAGGCAATATGCTCTTTTGTGTTTCAGTACTAGTCAGATGATGAACAGTAGCTGGAAAAGCTGTGAAGACTTTCATTACAGACTGAACATACAGTACTTCAAACATAAATGGCACTCAACACATCAAGCTATATGAAAGGAAAAACTGGGCAACATGAGAATGTGGCTCTATGATTTCAGCATATAGACCTGTACCCCTGAAAAGAAATGGAAAGAAAGCAAATCAGATCTGAACTCACACAATCTGAATGCTCTGGCAGAGGATTTGTGCTACAGAAAGCCACACATTTGGAAGATTCAGGGCAGCTCAACACGACTTGGAGATGTCTGTTTGAGGAGGCTGCTGTGATAACATCAGTTCTCAGGCTGCCTCTTTAGCCAACCCTCTCTTGGTGCATCCAGGTTTTTGCTCTCTCCTTCACCTGCACCTTCAGGTAGTCCTAACACAAGGTGCAGGACAGAGAGTCCAGAAATGAGGAACCCTCTCAGCTCATGACCCTCTTCAAACACTCTCAAAAAAAGTTGGTCCCTCACAAGTCCATGGATTTGAGAGACCATGCCAAGGGCATGTAGTAGCAAAGATCCTTGGCAGGGCTATGTACTTCAGGATCACCTAGAAAGCCTGACAAACTTGGTCACATGCCAATCTTTCTAAAAGACACCCAGGAATGTTATGGCCACCTAGGATATTACAGAACAGCATACTTGGTTAAAGACTCAGGACTATAAGCATCTCATGGAAGCAGAGTGTCTCACAACACACATACCTGGGACTGATAGGAGCTTTCAAAAGCTTCTGGCCACAGCTTTGCAACCCCTCTCTCAGACAAGCAGGGCTTACTCGGGCAAATAATTGCTTTGAAATCAATAGCAAGGCTGCTATGAACAGCAGCTTTCAGGTCTTACTGCTGAATTCTGCTCCCACTGTACTGTGGGACTTGTTATGCCCCAGTACAGTGAAAAAGGCAATGCCTGGGGAATAACATCTGCTGCCACCCCCAGCAGAAAGTGTCTTCCTGAGGGGCTGCCAGCCTGCCTCACATGACAGCACGAGGAGAAGGACTGGGCAGTTTGCAGAGGAGTGCCAGATGTGTTCTGTGCTGTGCTGTTCATACAGTGCAGGCAACAGATCATTACTCTGCAGCTGCAGTGGCTCTCTCCCATAGGCTCAGATCAATATGCTTTGGTTCAGATATGACCTTCACAGTGGATGCTGCAGCATGAAGAACACATGATAGCTCTTACATCAATTAAAAAAAAAATCCAAACATGTTTAAATAGCAGCTTTTAGCTGTAGTCATCAGTTTATATCATGAGGGTTTTTTTTCCTGAGGCTGTTTGTGTTATCTCATCCAATCTTCCTTATTAGCCACAGAGCAACTTCCTACTTAGTTGATGAAGTTTCTTAAAATATCTACTCTAAGTGATGAAAACAGAGCTGATGAGGTGTTTATCTTCTAGCTTTTTAATCTCATGTGCTATCTTCTAAATCAAAACAGATGAAATTTTTGCATCTCTGGTTATTTTTCTTTTTCATCCTAGTCTCTATTCTTCCATTTTTTCATCCACACTTTGACCCAGATAGCACATTGCTCAAAAGTCACATCTGACTTGAGTTCTGAATCCATATTATTCAAGTGACTTTGCAGCTCCCTTTAGGTAAAATGATCTAATTCCAGAGCTGTTGATGAGAGAAAATGAAAGATCAAATCATTTGTCATCGAGTTAGGATGCTGACAAGGGCCATGATACTTAAGGAGGGGAGTTATTAAAATGTCCCACACACCAAGCTGTTTATTATTTTGACAGTCCTGAAGCATTCTTCTCTATTAACACAGAATGATACATGATCTACAAAAAAACAAACCTCTCTGAAATTAAAGGAAGTTACTGAATGCTCAAGACTTACATAAATCAGACCATCCTTGAACCTGAACAGAAGAACACAAAGTTCAGCTTCCATTTTTGAAGAACAAGATCTGTTAGTTCACTGTCAGGGACAGGGGTTGTGCAGTGACTCTGTGAGATCAACAACCCCATTCTCCAGTCTTTGCATGACCTGCCATTGCAGGGCTCCTCTTTGGCTTCCCTGGGAGTGATGTCAAAGTCTTTCCTTGTCCCACCAATGCACTGGGGTGGCCGAGCATCTCCAGAGAGGGAAGAACCCCTTGCTGACACACATTTTTTTTCAAAGCAGAAGAGTATTTCTGGATGACACAGGGCTGACTCACCAGCCTGAGTTCAAGTCCCCAACCACAGGATTCAGTTCCTTTTACTTTACTGCTTCAGTTTTATTTTTTCAGAATAAAAGAAGAAGCTCCTGGGACACACTGAACTTATCCTCAATGTCTTTCCCTTCTGTGCTGAGCAACAGGCTGAGCAGAAACCTTGCTCTGTGAATATCTGCTTTTGGAGTTTTGAGACAACAGATCCTCTTTTCTTCCTTTTGACCTAGGACCACAGTTTTCAATGCAAATATCTGAGTTATTACTCAAGGAGGTCCTTTACCCATCCAAGGTCAATGTCCCTTGTTGATAGAAAGCCTGCATGATCTGCAAGCTGTCAGCTCATATTGTCTTGCATTCGGGCCTTGACAATCACCTGTCAGTGGCTGGAAGACCTGATGTCATCACTCAGGGATTCCCATAAATTCTCTAATTAACAAATATCTACATTTACATTGATCATCTGTTGGCCCTGAGAATTTGAAGTGTTTGGCAGGCCTGGAAATCTCCTGAGTTCTGGCCTATATATTTTTTTTCTCTTTTTACAGGCAATTTACAGCCATCTGTTCTTGTGCCAAGTATATTCTTCATCCTGAATATCTTGTCTCCCTCCTCTACACTCACCCCTCAATGTATTTATAGTCATCCTGTCATAGCTATCTCCAGCCTTTATTTTGCCAGGCTAGACAAGCTGTGCTGTATTTTCTGCTGATCATCACTGTGCCCTGTCTATATCCATTCATCTTGTGGGTGGTCTTCTGGAAGTCAGACTGTCTGACACAGAACTGCAGGCAATTCCTGAGGAAGTTTCACCTTGGCCTTTTACCATGTTATTAACATTTTCTCACTGACACTAGTCCATTCAGTGTGGGTTTACCTTCCTGACAGGGATGTCTCACTGACAGCCTAATAGTTTTCCTGCAATTGATTAAGAGACCTCTCTGTCTGTCTCCTCTCCTGGCATGTTCCCATAATGAGAGAGAGCTCTCACATCAGGGAGTGAGCTTCACCAGGCTGGTGCTTATATTCCCTGTTTCAAATATTTGGGGAGTTAGGCATCAAGATTAATGTTCATACAGGTAACACAGCAGCCTGGCACAGCAAGGTGTATGGTCAAGAGGCAAGCCCTTGTATGGAGCAAGGAGATGCCTCTAGGCTACAAGTTAGCACCTGGCACCCAGGAACTATAAAATACAAAGAGCTGTTTAGCAAATTCCATCAATCATTAAGAAGCAGTGCATATCAAGTTAGCTTCAGATAGCCTAACAGAGAATTAGACAGCAGAACTTTGGAGGGAGAAGGTTCAGGAGAGAAATTAGTGCAGATTTTTCTCTGCCAAGGGTCAGAAAGCAAGCTAATCTATAGATACACTCTTTAAGCTGCATTGATCAGGACCAGGCATTATTAAATCATGAACAGTTACATTATTTAGATTAAGATGATTTCCTGTTAGTGGTGGTGGTACAAGAGGAATCACATCACTTTCTTGTCAGTTTTTCCTTCCACCTTTCTCACAGCAGCTGAGCTGCTGTGGAGCAGGAGAGATGAATCCCTGGGCTGAGGGGAACAGAAGTAGTATAGAAGCAGTATAGAAGAATGTAACTCTGCAGCATAGTGTAGTGGTTACACATCCATGTATGAGAAGTGGTCTCTAGTTCTCCCTGGATTGATTCTGGATCATGTATTGTGCAGTGGTCTGTTCACATTTTGAGGTGATTTAGCTCAGTCTTACAAGTGAACACCAACAACTGCTGAAGGATGTGCACTAATTTTCAGCTGTGCTCATTTTCAGCAAAAGACTACAATTTTGCTCTTAAAGTCTCCACTCCAGGATTCTATTTCACTCAGTGTTTAACCCCAAAGCTTCAGAAATGCTGTAATTATTTATAGCTTTGCCTTGGGCTTGGTTTTGGGTTTTTTGGGGTTTTTTTCAACAATTGAATGCCACAAACTGATTAATAACCTGGGATTTACTGACCTCTAATGGCTAAATTAAAATCTTCCACCTTTCCTTTAAATGTGCCACTTAAATGAAAAAATACATTCAGGATCTGCTGCTTTCCTGAGTCAAGACATTCCAGTTTGAAAAACATGTCTCCTTGTGGTTGTAAAGAGTCACTCATTCTTTCAACTGGGCTGAACAGTATTTTTGGTGAGTAAATTATCAATCATTTTCCCATTCCCTGTAATTAACATGAGAAAATCAAGAAGCTGGGGTGCCGGGCTTAGTGGTTTTTAATCCGTTTTGCATGCCCTGCTATTGGGAATCATTTCCCCTCAGCAATGTTAAACTCTCAGATTAGGTTTACTGTTCAAGCACATCACCTGGGCACTTTCACCAAATATTCATGTGTGAAATCTAGACTGGAAGAGCATCATGAGCAGGATTTATGAAGAATCTGGGTTATTCTGACCTCTGGTGACCAAAGATGCAAAAAGAAATCCGAGCCAGCTCGGTGCTGTGCCCTGTCAGCCCCTGCGTGCTGCCGACCCCTGGCTGCAGGCAAAGGAGGAGGCTAGTGGGACATTGGAGGCATTTTAACCAGCTTGGATTAAAATAGATTAAAAATAAGGCTTGATATCATTATAGGATCTAGCTAGCTGTGAGTATTTTGAGTGCAAGCTGCATTTTCCTCATCAAGGTCAGGGAAAGGGCAGGTCAGCCTTTGTCTACCATTTCCACCCTCTCTGGCAAACCAGCCACCAAGGGGATCACCATTCGTCTGGTGTCTAACACCCCTTAGCTGAAAGAAGCACAAAATAGAATTTGTGTTTATGATGATGGCTCATAAGGTATTATCTTGTTGCCAAGGAAGCAGGCAGAGAAGATTACAAAACAGAGGGATAAATATTATCGAAAATGGGATAACAAATTATGCACCATAGCTGGATGCCATCCAGTGTGCATCATTGTTTTTCAAGGAAAGCATTGTGGTTCCTCCTGAAGGTTTAACTGCTTAGTGAGAATGAGCCAGTCACTCTTGGAGTAGCCTTAACTATCAATCTGCTTTTACTGGTTCTATGACAAAGCCTTTCAAAGCGTTAAGAACATTTATTCCTTTTTTTTTTTTTTTATGCAATATATGTGTGCCTTGTTATATCAGTGTATTAACAAGGTGAAGTGGCAAAAATCTGTGATCATATGATAAACTATCTTACCATAGGGATTAAAATCTCCTGCTTTTATCAAAAGAATACCATTCACCATACAGCAAATTTACCAGTTATTTCATTTAAGGCTGCTTTCTAGAGTCAGCAATATGGTGATAGCCTTATAGTTCTGGAGGTCCTGTGTCATTCTTCTTGGGAAGAAGAGGAGCAAAAGTTTTGAATTTTGCTCATCTCTGAGCCTCAGAGTGATTGTTGAGTGATTTCACACAACTCTGCTTACCCACATCAGCTCCCACAGGTAAGCTAGGTAAGGTTCATCAGCGAGGGACCTCAAGGCCATGCATTAGCTGTGATTTCTTTGGGAACATAATGGTGATGGTCTTAGAGCTCCTCCTCTGAGGAGGGCAGCTCTGCTCTCTACATGTCTACTCTTGTTTACTTCATGTTTTCAGTATCACACATTTTCCCTGTATGATTGTGTCAAAGGGACTTACCTGCGACACAGGAGTAAAGGTTATGGAGCCATCCATCAGCTGCTGCCTTTGTTGTGTTTCCCTCTCCTTTTACTGTGCTGGGAATGCAGACCTGGAAGGAAGCAAAATATGAAGCTGGTCAGGAGTTAGATGTGTAGCAGCAAGGGTTTTCAAGCACAGCAAAGCTCACTGTGCACCTCACTTTGCACTTTTCTCATCAATTTGGTCCAAGTCTTCTGCATGATGAAAAGCAAAAGAAGACTTGTGCCTGGAGACCAGCACTGGTACCATAGTACAGAAACAATGAATTTCTGGATCTCTTTGTATAGGTTTAATACTTCTAAACAATGACCAGCTCTGGTTACCTATAATCATGGCATATTCACTAAGCCTCTCCATGCTGGGGATTGCCTATTGCAGAATCTCCACAGCTACTGGATGTGACAGCAGAGGCTGCAGAATTCACCTTGTGCTCCAGTGAGGTACTTGAATTCAGGCAAACATGTACCTGATGTGATACTGGTCAATGCAGCATCATGTATTATGCAGTATCATCAGTATTATGTAGCTGTAATGCTGATTTATCATACTTCTGCTTTGCACTGTGTCAAAGATGCATCTTTAGTCAAAATACATCATCTCCTCTTTTACCAGACAACATGTACCCTTAGTCCTGTTGGTTTTTCATTGGTTTCTCATCAGATTACAGACTGATTTCACAGTTTGCTTCATTCACATTCCAAGTCCTGAGAGAGGCTGCAGAGCAGTCTCCAGTTAATCTGCTCGTCGGTTATGTTCCTGAGGGCAGTGCATTAAGGTTTGAAGCAGCAGGATGACATGTTTGCTTTGCCTCAGTTATTAACTCAGGTCAGTTGGAGACAGGGGCATGTGGCAACTCTGTGCTCTGAAGTTGTGAAATCCACTGCTCAGTCTGGATCTTGGCACTCAAAAGAAGACTAAAGGAGTGCTGGTTCCCTGCAGAGTAAGTGTAGATCATTTTATTTTGAAGTTATTGGTTCAGCACTCTGAGACTCAGCTACGAAGGAAGAACATGAATGTAAACAGCTGGAGTACCTTCCTTCAAATGCCATCTGCTATTATTTAAAATACATTAAACTATAAAATTTACAGTGCTACCTTTGGGAGACTATATCACAGTCTAATAAATCTCTGAGCCAGGCAGCTCCTGACATAGCCAGGCACATTTTCATGTGTGCACTTTGCCCTGTAGATGCAGCAATTTGTCACTCACCTTGATGTTTATGGCCTACAAATATTATACACTTCAGAGATAGAGCAAAGTAAAATAAAAAGTGATGGAAGTCTAGTGGGTTATGGAAGATGGTGAGAGAAATGGCTTTGCCTGGCTGATTATAGGGGTGGTGGTTATGTAAAGCACTTCCACCCAGGACAAAATCATCTATCAAGTGCAATGCTTTAAAAATAGTTCTTTGTAAATGAATCCCTGCAGCCCCTTAATCCCTGTTGCTCTTTCCATTACTTTCAGGGTACTTACATCTTTCTTCTACTTAAGTGGTTAGGACTATAAGCAGCTTTCAAGGGCAATCTCAAGAGGGAAGAGCGGAAGAAGTCTGTTCCCTGATGACTGATGCAATTATTCCAGACCACAATCTCAGATTCTGTTTGCTCTTCTTTAAGCAGACAAACATTTTTGGCATGAGGACTGTCTGTGGAAGGAAGAGGAGTTTACAAACAAAAAAAATAAACCCCAACAAGTAATTTTATTCCAAACATTATTAAATCAGGATCACATAGTTAAGAAGAAATGTTGGAGAAAATTTGTTTATAATGTTTGTCAAGTCAGGTAAATGCTTTTCCAATATTTAACCATGGAGTCTTTACTATGCCAGGACCATGCCAAATACTTATTGTTATTGGCTATTACTGTTTTATGATTTTTTAAAAGACTGAGTAAAAAGGAATAAAGGCAAGCAGTAAAGAACTGCTCTGTCAGCCAGTTTCTTGTTGGGATCACTCTGTTCTGTATTTACTTGTAAGATCTCCCATTTCAACTGTGAGCCTTATCTCAGTGTATGTCACAGGCAAGTTTCTCATAAAATTTGTTCTCCAGACCCTTCACCAGCTTTATTGCCCTTCTTTAGACACACTCCAGCACCCAAAACTGAACCCAGTATTCAAGCTTCAGCCTCACCAATACAGGGGGACAATCACTTCCCTGGTGCTGCTGGCCACACTGTACAAGCCAGGACGCTGTTGGCCTCAGCCACCTGGGCACACTGCTGGATCATGTTCAGCCAGCTGTCAACCAACACCCTCGGGTCCATTTCCACCTGGCAGCTCTCCAGCCACTCTTCCCCCAGCCTGTAGCATTGCCTGGGATTGTTGTGACCCGTAAGATTACTACTAATGTTGTGTCCCAAAGATGAAACCACATGAAACCAACGACATTATTTAAGTGGAAACGAGCAATTCAGAAAGTAGTCTGGAAACAGGGAAACTATAATTCCGTAACTAAATACTGCTATTTATTTCTGCTCATCAGAGCTTGCCTGTAATTCTTCTCTGCAGCCCCCGCCAAACTACTTTTAGGATTTTGCTTCAGCAATAATAATTACTTGGACAATGTGGAAGCAGAGCAAGAACATGAAGATGAATCAGTGCCAGTTTTCCCTGTTCTTCACTGTACCCAACAGACTCCTCTGGGAGAGGAATTTTGGTGGAGCAGCTTTCTATCAATATCACTGTAATAAGCTTTAATATTGAAATCCTGTTACAAGGGCTCTGAATGAACAATCACAAGTTGAGAGCATTTCCTCATTATCTTAAAAGGCCTTTTCCTCCTTCTCCTTCCTCCTCATCTTCTTCCTGCTACTGTTTGTTCATTAGCTGGTGGGAGCATGGCCTGGCAGGGGCAGCAAGCTGAAATGAGCCAGGGGCATAGAATGAACATAACTACGTTAGCAAGAGACAACAGGCATAAGCAAGATCAATCATTCTAATGAGCCCAAGTGAGCTACAGGCTGGGGGAAGCTACTGGATTGCACTGGGAAGAGATCCCACTATGTGTTTGCTGGCTTTTCTCACTTACCCTAGTTGTCTACCATTGCTATAGCCCAGAAAAGGCTACTGGGGTAGATGGGACCTGTGAATGTCTAGTTTTCTGTGATTTTCTGATCTAGTTTTCTATGACATGACTGAGCAAGGAAGCACTCAACAAGTTAGCAGGTTTTACTCGGTGTAGTTTAACTCACTTTCTAAACCCACTTTCCACACACTTAGCTTTCATTTTTAAAAGATCCTAGACAAGTTCAGTGTTTGTGCAAAAAAAAATCCTCAGCTGTTGAAAAAAACCTCTGTCTCATCACCAAGAATCACCAAGAAAGGAAAAGCAGCATCCTAGGAAAATTCTGATTTCTCTCTGAACTTGATAAACAGTTGCTCAAATACCAAGAATTCATCCCTAAGTTTATGCTTCATAAATTGATAAAATAATTAGTTATTTGGCAATGCTCACACATTTATCAGTACACACTGAGATGTCCTTTTACATTAGTTGCACTTCCATCTCCCCAGCTGTACAGTGCAGAGATTCCAGATTGATTGGTGAATCACATGTTACTGTCCTGAGGGGCACTGTTGTACTTACAGTGCATTATGTAAATCAATACTTGGATAATATCAAAAGTAAATGGGAACTATGGGAAATAAGATCTCAGCCATATAGAACATAATATGAACAAATAAACACCTGTTCCATCAGAAAGCAGCACAGCATACCTGAACAGTGACACACCTGCAGTTCCACAGAAAGGCTCTTGCAGTCCTTGGCAAGCTCAGTCACTGGAAAGGGGTGTTTATAAAGCCCCTATGAATCACAGCTAGTTACAATATGTGATCTGAAACAGACAATTACAATTTTTCTAAATTACAAGCAGCCAGCTGGTGTTTAATTACAATAGATTGATATTTCTTAAACTGTCAAGAGTTTCAGTGATGAGTAACTCATTTTAATAAGTTTTAGTGAAATAAGATTTTGATCAAAAAAGATCAGGCTTTGACATTAAGAAGCCTATCACTCTCTCTTATATAGTGGCAACAACAGAAATCTAAGATAAGCCTTAGACAGAAAGGAAATTAACGAACAGCTCATGCTTGATAGATTTCTTGTTTGGCAGTGGTGTGCAGGATGATGTCAGCATGTGTTAATATGTGCTATTTGTGAGATCCATAAAGACTACAGGGAGTGGACAGTTACTGTATGGACAGGCAAAGTCATGTCTCAGTGCACATCTGGATATGGTGGAGAATGAGCCTGTGCCATATCCTGTGAGAATGAGGGATCATTATTATTCCAGCTGTACCTGAAAGATGCTAGGGATGGCAAGGAGCTCTCCTAGTTCCTTAGGAAGATATTTGGAAATCCAGCCACCTGCAGGCTTTTCAAATAACACTCCTAGAAACTTCTGTCTCTGGGTTGTGCTCCTTTCCTTGCATCTGCTGCTGGGCCAGGTCTTCTTAACCACATTTCACCATTTTGAAGTCAGTGAAGCCACACTACAGAGAAAATACATCCTGATTAATTTATTTACTGTCTTGCCCTAAAACCTGTATTGAAGTAGGAAAAGACAGATCTTTGCAAGCACACTTTCAGAACTCTCTCCATTCTGCCACTGTCTGAAGGAAAGAGGAACACTTCTTTGAAATGATAGAAAGCAAAGACACTTTCACCAGAGGCGGGTACTGATGAGCGGGCACTCAAGAGACGTGAGGAGCTAGCGCGGGGCACCAGAGACACGGCCCCGCTCCCGGGAAGGCGCCAGCCCACGCTTCTCCATCAGGGAGAGAAAGAGTTAGGTCAATTTTTCGTGGACCTGCCTCTCCCCGTTCAGATCCCGCCTCCTTCCCGGCTGACTCCGCGGGAAGGCGGTGACCGCAGGGAAAAGCGGCCTCCGGCCTCTCCCGGCCTCAGCACCTGGGAATGCTTGTCGAAAATGCGCCTGAAATACCCCCTTCCTGTCACTGTCGGGTCAGGCGACAAGTGGCATGTCGGAACCCTTGGATTATTTGATTCCATGGGATAAATATTGTTTTAAGAAGTGTTTCACCTCAGAGGAGAACATCTGACTGAGAAGCGCAGGTGCTTTTGCAGTAGCCGCCAATATCCACAGTGTGGTGCCAGCGCAATGGCGATCTGAGCCTGCTGGCGGCAACGGTGACAGCTGCTGAGGAGATGCACTGCCTGATTTGTTCTAAACACTGGAACAAATACAGTCTTCCTCTTCCAAATGTTCAAATACTGATATAGCTCAAGGTGTGGTGCCAGCGTAATAACGATCTGGGCCTACTGGTGGCACTGGTGACAGCTGCTGAGGAGAACCAGTGCCTGATGGGACAAACACAGCCTTCCTCTTCACAATGTCCAAATACTGGCATAGCAAAAGGTGCTGCTCTTTCAGGGCCACTTGTTTCACCCAGTGTTATATGGTCCTAAACCAGTATGACTTGGCTGCTTCAACTGAGTTGCCCTTTAGCAGGGCGAGCAGCTGTGGACAGGTTGAGTCCAAGGCCCACCAATGATGACAGGCCCACAGGGCTCCCCCAGCACCAGTACCACCCTTTGGGACGTCCATGCCCACCAGCTACTGCAAGAGAACCAGAGGAGAGTGGGGTGAGAGTTTTCAGACTCTAGTGACAACGTGGGTTTCCAAATTTCACTGCAAATTTCATCTTTCTGTGGAAAACCACAGAGAATGCAAGAATGAGCTGCATCAAGGACCAAAACAACCTACAGGTAAATGACATAACTGTTTTTTTTCTTTGAGTTTGTATATAAACTAACTTCTCTGGAGTTTCCTTACTGTGAGTTAGACAAATAAAGGGAGTAAAACCCTTGATAGTGAGTTTAATAAACATAGAGAAAAGAGTCCCAGTTTATTTTTCCTGGCCACCACCAGTATGAACCATAACATTCCCCACCTCATTCATGGATTTAGAAAGTTGATTTGTTCTTACTACAGGTGTCAGTTACACAAGCACCCCATCTACTTGACCCAAAGATACATAGTGCCTGGCATTTTCCTACAAAGTAATGTAAGAGTCTGAAACGGTCTCATGATTTTTAATGAGAGTAATCCAGCAGACTGATAACCCCTCAATACAGTATGAAGAATGAATGCTTTGTGGCACAGATTGAAACACATTTGTAAACTGAAGAGGTGTTTAAAAAAAAAAAATAAATCAAAATGTGATAAAGAATTCACACAAGCTGTAACATAATAAAAAGTGCCTGAAGTAATACATCTTCACTTGAAGATATCTACCATATGGCTATTTATGTTTTTGTTACTGGGGCAGCTGCATGAAGGTGTTCTGAGGAAAGATAAATGTCTGAGCATTTTAAGTCTGATAGACTCACCTCTGATAATACATTTTATATCAAGGTCCTTAAATACAGTGAAGACTGGAGGTAGGATATTGCAAGATTGTGTAAATTATTGAGGCATGTGTGGCAAACACTCAAATCTGCATACATGCCCTAATAAGAGCTGTTAGTCAGAGGTTTGCTCCAGGAAAAAGTGAAAAGGAATAATTTAATAATAAAGCAGTTTGTGTAACAGGAAGGGATTTCAGTGCAGAATGAGCTTTGCAAAAGTGAGAGCTGAAATGTTTGTAGAAGAACTCTAATAGAAATTAAATTTCTGTGCTTGGAAATAAACAACTGAAAGCAGACAGCTGGGAAGTCATGAGTCACAGGGGACTCAAATTAATGTTCCTGGCAATTTGAAGAGATCTCATCAATCACTGACCTAAATTGTCATTTTTCTTTGTTTCACAGGGCCTTGAATCCTCTTCCAGGGCTTTACATCTGTGAAGGAAACCAGGTAGGATTCTTTTCTAGTGTGTCTTTTGCTGATGGGAAATGTAAAACTAGTTGTCACAGCCACTGCATGGTGTATCATGATGCTCATCTGATCTGTGGTGTGGTCCTAAAGCATGAAGCCACCCCCCTCAGGTAACCAGCAGGGGTGATTAGGGAGCAGCTGCAGGATTGCAGCTGCCACCAGTTTACCACTAAAGTTCTGAGATGGAGTGTGTGTTATTGACATCAGTGGCTGTTTTCCTCTGCCAGACGTTCAGAACTCCTGTGACTTCAAGCACCTCAATTTTCCTTTCTTAAGGAAAGATTCCAGCTGTTATGATGACAGTGAAAATCCAGTCTCACAACAGCTGAACAAAACACAAGGCTTATTTTCAAACCCTGCATTTTCATGTCTGCTTAGAAGTTGTAGGAGAGGAAACTTGTGGTTTGAAAGGAAAAGGAGAAAGTTTTCAGTTGTCTGTTGGTGTATGGGTCTTATTGAAGGAATGTTAATTTCATTGTCTTGTTGCAAAATGGTTATTTGTCATGTTTCATACAGTAGGAAAGGTGATATGGTCTATAAATTTGAAGTTTAGTTTAATTGCAATGAAATAAACCCATCAAAACATCTTATTTTTTCCATCTAGAAAGCCCTTGGCTTCTTGTCCAGAGTGGCAATTACAGACATGAAGTAGAATCAAATTATTTTGTGAGTGTAAATGAGCATGCCCACATTTTTCTGCTTTGGCCATATGTCTTTTAATAACTACAGGCCTAAAGAAGATGCAGTTAACTTGTGGTACCACTGTTTACACGTTAGTGTCCAGGTAGATCTGAACACATCATCCCCATGTATCCCAAACCATTTACATTTTCTGCACAGTGAACATTTTTATGGAGTTCTGGAGCTGAAAATAAGTTGCTTAGAGAGAGAGGTTTGAATTTCTCCAACCATGATACAGTGATAGTCTGTTTAGAAACTCCAGGTACCATTTCTGTTTGGATGCAAGGTGCATTCAAATGCAAAAGACCTAGGTTGCTTAAAATCTACAACCACTGCCATTTGGAAGGGAAAATATACAAATACACTTTTCAGAGAACTAAAAATTACATCTCTACCAGATACATGAAACTTCAAGATACTTGTTCTGTTTCCCAAAGATAAAGTAGGAGTGTTAGGACCTTCTGCCAGGAGGAAAGTGCATTACCACAGGTGTGAGAGAAGAATAGAACCCAGTAATGGGATCTAAAGACCAAAATCCAAGCTTTATTAATAGAGAGGAACCTTGAGCAACTCCTTCAAGACTTGTTTTCCCCAGGTTGTGAGTTTTCAGTGTGCAACTGATGGGAACAGCCTGCGTGTCTTGAAAGCCTTCCAAAAACTATTACATATACTCTGGCATTACAACAATTTTAATAGTCTTTTTCACCATTCCTAAGGCTCAGTTGGCAATACACAGTCTGCTGCACGGCCCAGGAGGTGCCTGGCAGGACCATGCCAGGGCCTCCATGCTCCCCATGCCATGGGGGAAAGCAGACCCTTCTCCACAGGATCTCACAGGCAAGATCTCAGCAGGCTACAGAACAACTGCTGTACTCATGATCCATGGGCACTCATGCAGTTGGTGGCAACTTCTGCATGAAGAATGTCTTGGTGAATCCCAGTTTTGTGGCAAGTTTAGCTATTAGTCATATTGGCAGCAAGTATTTGAAGCAAGAGGGTAAATTGTTCTGTTCTGGATTTGATGGATTCTGATTTTGAAAAGCATTATGTTGAGAAAGCTTTTGCTAAATCCATGTACCACAAGGACAGCAATATCATCTGTGTCCTGGTGAGATGAAAAGTACACAAAATTCAGAATATATGGTTCTGCTTTAAAACAATTGCAATAATGCCTAGTTTCCAAGCCTGCTAAAACAGATATACACAGGTAGCATCTTGATTTCTTTGTGGGTTGTGCCATGGTGTATTATGGATCCTTGGTGTGGGACCAAAGTGTTCCTTAGCAGATGCTGTTTTGATTAAGCACAGGGATTTTTATTCTCCACATGAGGCTGCAGTGCATATTTAGAGAAAAAGTAAATGACATTGTAAAGTGAGAGGATGTAGCAGCAGCTCCTTTTACAAGACTTCAAAAGAAAACAGAAGGTACTAAAGTGAAGAGGAAAGTGACCTCTTAATGTGCCCTATCCAGTGCTCCCTGCAAATGAAGCTGGGCTGTGTCCTGCCTCACATGGTTCAGCAGCAGCCATTTCAGAAATAGCCACGATACCTTAAAGGGAAATATCCTTTAGAATAACTGCAAATCAGGGTCCTGAAGAACTGACATCACTCATAAAAAGCCTGAGTAGAACATGAATGCTTTTAAAATAGAGAACCAGCTGGGAAAAGAGTCTTAGTGGATCAGTTAGTTACTGCTCTGATCACTGGGTTTTGGCTAAGTAATAGTTGAATTTGAATTTGAAAGAAAAAGCACTGGTGCTTCATCATCAAATGCAGCATAAAAAGCCCTTCTTTGGAGGAGGAAAATGTTAGACCCACAGAGATTTCCCTGTGTGTTGCTGAGGTGCAGGATGCTCTGCAAAAGCCAACTAAAAGAAGCTTGACAGCAACATTTTATTCCCCGTGCCTCAGAGGTGTCTAACATGTATAAAGCAGGGTGATAAAGGAGAGTTAACTAAAGAGACAGGTTTTGGGACTGTCATCACATCAGCTTCCCAAGGACTACAGCTTTGCTTTGAAAGCTGCTTCAAATCCCAAGTGCTAATATTCAGCAAGATGGGTCAGCAGAGACATCTTTCCTCTCAGGATGACAGCAGGAATTTCCCTTTACAAAGCATTTGTTTTGGTGGTGTTTGTTGTCTAGTCTGTTCCATTCCCATTGCCTATATAAAAATCCTGAGGTGTTTCGTTCATACCAATAGAGAAGGGAATTTTTCATATGTCAGCTATTCTTCAGGCCAGACTGTGACAGATTAATTCCAAACAAATTTAAATGAGATTTGATGTCTCATTTCTGATGAAAAAGGCCATGCTGATTAAAGAAGGTCCCTTTCATTAGGAAGAAAACATTCTGTCTTGCCTCCCCACTCCTCTTGAACTTTCACATATAGAAAATCCAACATCTCATGACTTTTTTTTTTTGTCAAAAATGTTATATTTTTATAGCCAGAGTCTTAGAAAAGTACCTACTGAGGACTCATCCAGTAGTGGGAAGGTTTGAGAGAGGAGACAGCCCAGGTTTCACTGACCTGTCAATAGTCTTGCCAATTAAATCTTGCCAATTTCAGTTCCTTACCATGGACCAAAAGTTTTTACGATGTGAAAGGTTTTCTATCTGTACCTGCCTCAGAATGAGCATCAGTGTTTCCAGATGCTCTGAATCATTTTCTTCTCTAATGGGCCATATTTTGTGTGAATAAATTCTGTCTGGGTATCTGAGCATCAGCACCTGCAGACAGGCTCCTTCCTCTGAGTCTCTGTCATTTACTTCTGTTATCTCCAAACACAGAAGGGCAGAAGGTGGGATCCACAACACGTGCCTAGCAGCACATATGCAGACAGATTTCCTTTGCAAGATATCCTAGAAAGTGAAGCAAGCACCCAGGGTCTTGGTAGGATAGTGGGGAAATCTGTTCCCCCCCACAAGTCTAGGGACAACCTAGAGCTCTACAACCAGTCCTCTATACTGGGAGGTCCTGGTGTGTGCTCTAACACCCTTCCTGGGGTAAGGAAGGCAGTGGGATGGATTGCAGCCTCTCAGGAGCAGGGGAGATGACACAGAAGGAATCACATCTTCCCACTTACACTGGGAAGTACAGTGTGGTCCTGAGAAAAGACCAGGATCTCAGTGCAGCCTTTCAGGTGGAGGTGTTGGAGTCATGGTAGGACCTGTGGATCAAAGAAGTGGGTCAAATCCTGTACAGCTGGGCATGAGTGTGTGATGATTCACAGCCTTTTTTCCCCCATAGCCTTGTCTCTGAGTTAAACAAACACTTTAAGACTGTGCTTGTCAAGATGGGGATTTTCTGATGTACCTCACTTACAAAGGGTTCCACTGAATCCCAGTTTGGGCAGGTGGCAGAATATGGGGAGAAATTCCAGTTTCCAGATCAAAATAGGATTTACAAGTTCTTGCATCCAGGGAGGACTTCAGAGCAGAAGGCTTTGGTCACTGTGGTTGTTGATAAAGTAATTCTTCCACTGGCTTCCATGCAGTGGGACTAAGTAATGGATTTAATTTATGTGGAAAGTATCTCTCGTGCACTTTTCCTTGCTCCTTTCTAACATTCCCACTGACTGGAATAGATAAAAATGCAGCCCTTAGATAAGATGTAACTCTCCTGGATTCTCAAACAGTAAATTTAACTGTTCCATTCTCCTTCATGGGAAAAAAAAAAAGGTGCATTTTTTTCACTGAAACAATTGATAATCTGCAGAGATGTCATTGAGAGGGCATAAAAGTAAAGAAAACCAACCCAGATGCCACGTGTTGGCTGCTTGCTGCTCCTTTGGATTGGAACATTGATTTCATAGATTGTACATTATTTGTTGGTTGTTTTTTTAACAAGGGAATTGAAATCAGTTTGTTTATAGAACAGATTAGATGTCTGCTGAGAACCATACTCATAAAGTCAGAGATGAATTGTCCCTAGGGTGAAGAGTGGAAGGAGAGCTCCTGGTGAGAGTTTACAGAGTTCATGTTTGTGCTGTGGTCTTCTTCCCATTACCAGTCCTGACCCAAGAAATTAGGGAGAGTCAATTAATATAATATTTACATTAAAAGACAAACCCAATTGGAAACAAAAATAAACCCAGCAGTGAGCTAAAAAGAGCAGGGCTTTTAGGCTTGCTTAGATTTCCAGCTTCAAAAGTAGATTAATTCCTCTTGAGGTCTCACACTGATGTGGATGGACTTTTTCCCTCAAGGCTCTTCACTTATGTAAGGACCCTGAAAAGAATATGATAGCCCAGGAGCCATGTCAGCTTCCCTTGGCTCTGCAGTGAGGTAGCAGCCACACAACCTGCTGTTGCAAAGCCCTGGCAGGTGGGATTTGCACCCCTTCTCACACCTCCACATCTCTCCAGTCCTTAACTGTTTGATGCACCCGCAGCTGGTGTGCCAGCAGTGCCACATTCATCCTTCTTACCTACACCAGTGTGAGATCACAGATGTCCCTGTGTTTTCTGTACAGCAGTTGAGTGACTTACATCCCTCCCAGGCAGATATCTGTAGGCCATAAATTACCACCCCCACACCCCCCAAGTGACTTATTGTAACTAAGAGATATTAATTCTTAATAGCACAACTCCCTAAAAGTTCACATACATTCCTTTCCCAGGTTTTTGACAAGTGCCATAAGAGCTCTTGCCTTGTTCTTTATCCTGTCTTACCTTGGTCAAGAGATGGACAGAAAGTTCTTTTAAGAAATGGGAAATCATTTGGGGTCATCTAAAAATTTCTACTGACTTGGAATTCTTGAGCACTTGTTTATTATTTGCCATTTATATCTTCATTTTGTGCTTGAGTTTTTTATTTCTAGCTATAAATATCCTTACAGCAGGGAAAAGAGGGGATTTCCCTAGTGGATTATGACTTGCTTTCATGGCATTTGTAATTTGACAAATGGTGCTGGTTCAACTGGCACTGCTGGATACTATTTCTAAAGGAAACTAACTTCTTTTAAATGGATGGAAAAAAAATTCCCTTTGACTTAAGTATACAAAAAACAGATTAAATTCAGCAATTTCTACCCCATTTTTTTGCATTTTTTCCCTCTGTTGAGGCATTTGCATCCTAATTTGGGGAAGAAATGAGAATCCATTGTTTGGTTATGCCATGCTTCATATCATAATCCCTGTGAGGCAGAGGAGCAAGTATAAATGATAAATCTTCTGTTCAAAGAGACAGTCAAGCTGGGATTCTTCTCCAGTATGGCATATTTAAAATACAGCTTTTCAGGAGAATTGATATAGGAGATGAAAACAAACAAACAAACAAACCAACCCGAAAGAAAAGAGAACAAAGGCAGAGCTCTCTCCTCATTTGCTCAGCTTCTATTCAATAACATGTTGCTAGCTGAGAAGCTTCCAACCCATCAGTGTAATAAAGAACATCTGTAGCCAGATGTCAGAGATCAGGATTCCTTATGGAGTGCAGCCCTTGGCTCCAGTGTCTCCTGTCATACCTGGAAGCCCTCCTTGCTCCCATGGAAACACTGAAACCTCTCACATCTGGAAAATACGATGGTGGCTATTTAATAATATTTACTTCTTCTCTGGAAGAAAATTACTCAGATGAAGTGCATGGCAAATTAGGCTGGTGATTTGATCCCCATGTTTTTCTCAGGCAGTGACAGAGCGACTCATTATCAGTGGTGTCTGAGGGGCCACCACCTGCAGTGCTGCAGAGGATGCCTTTGTCTTGAGGGGACTGCTGCATAACTCCAACTGCTTTACAGTGAGCCAGGAGACAGCATTTCTTTGGTTTGCCATTATTTTCTTACTTTTCCCACTGTTTTGTACTGTTAGTATTCTTACTTAGGAGAAAAAAAAACATTTGAACAGCACCTAAGCAAGTTTCTGCTTTTGATGAGAAGATGACAGCATTAAATGCCTCCTAATCCTTCCTGTTCTTCATCCACCACTCCTCACTTCCACAACACCTTCAACCAGAGGCTTTCTAGACTGTTGCCTTCTAACTTGGCTAGTAGGCATCTACTATGACATTCATTCCAAAAAGGGGATTGGTATTCAGGCTTTTTCCTTTCTCCTCCCTGAAATCTCTGTGGCTGCCCACATTTCCCACAGGACATGTCTGTGTTGTGGGGGCCAAGACCCTACAAGTCACATGTTAAAAGCTGAACTCAGAGAGATGATTGTCCTTTTTTAGACACAGCCTTGTCACCAGCCAGCTCAGCAGAGGTTCTTACTAGATTGGTAAGAGGCTTCAGGTAGTTACAGATCCAGGAGACAAGGAGCTCCTCTTCTAAACACAGAAAACATATCTTACCATTTCAAAATGAGAAGCATCTTGCCACTTTCAAATCCTTTGGGCTAAGCCATGTTCTATTTGCTCTCTCAGTCACCAGTTCATCCTTTTCCCAATATTCACTGTGAGCTTTTATGTGATAGAATCCACATTCCTCCCTCCAAAATGAGTTTAAAAAAGTACATTTCAATGACAACCCTGTCTGCTGCTACTTCTGTGGTCCCTGTCCCCATTCTTGTTGCAGCCACCATGCCCAGGGGCAGGGGAAAGTGTGGCAGGGTCAGTCCCAGCAGCAGTGGTGGAAGGGCTGGGGCAGCCCCTTTCTCAGGAGCTATTCTCTTCCAGAACGGGCTCCATGCCCAAGTAGTTTGTAATGCCACTTTTGTCATGCTTGGCTTCAAGGGCATAAAAGCTGATGGGTGAGGTACAACCTGCAGGGGTAATCTTTCCTAGCCTGCTTCCAAGGCTCAGCAACTGGGGATTTTTTTTCTGAGTTAGGCTGAAAACTGCTTGGTACAAAGGCCACAGCCTGGAATGATTCCTGTCAAACGGGACAACACAGAGAAACTTATCTGAACAAGTCAAGGATGATCCAAATGGGATCCCAATAAAAAAAAAAATAAAAATGAAAATGGGCAAAGGGCTGGAAATGCACCAGTTGCTGGATATGTGCAAAACACTATTCTCTGTCTAAAGGAAAAGCCACCTCTGCACAACAGCATCTTGGAGCTGGAGAGCCTTGCCAGCGGGGAAGAAAGTTTTGTGCTCCCAATGCTGCCTCCCAGCCTTGCTTTCCAGAAAAGGAGTAACCCAATGGACTGTGTCAGGAATTCAGCTACAAATGTCCTTTTGAAGACCTCAGGCTGATTTGCATGTAAAGTGTTACTCGGAGCAAGTTTGGATGAAGACATGGAAAATACCTGAACAGTGATTAACCCGTTAGCAAAGTACCCACCCGGGGCTTCCCACCAGACTTGTGCTGGGACAGGCAGACTCCTGCTGGCTGGCTCTGACAAAGCTCAGCAGGGACCAGTCCTGGTGGTTGTGTGCTTGCTTTTTACATAGCTGCACAAAGCCTGCTGAATGACCTGCATCACCTTCCACAGCTCCCTGGATTTTTCATGACTAGCTGGAGCTGCTCTTGTGTGAGGGACTGTACCTGAACCAGCCAGGACTGCACCCTGTGCAGCAGCTGGGCTCTTGAACCTTCAAACCTGCTTATTTAGGTGCTATGTAATTCCCTCATGGAAGTAGCAAGTGATACATTTTCCAGGAAAGCCCATGTGATGTGTTCCAATAACCTCTAGATGTGGCACTTCAGGACATGGTTTAGAGGTCATGATAATGTTTAGTAGATAGTTGGACTTCATGGTCTTTAAGGTCATTTCCAACCTTAAGGATTCTGTGACTTCTTCCCATCCTCTGTAGCAGGGCCAGAGCACAGGCTAAGCAACTCAGTCATGTTTTTACATTAGAAGCAAAATACTTTGCTCCTTGAAATTAAACCAAAAATATCAAAATAACCCCTCTAGAATGTGAATAAGTGCTGTGTTATGTGTTTTAACAATACTAACAGCATATAGTGGAAAGAGGACTCCACAGTTCTTCTTTGTCCTTGTCCTTCATGCACTATGTGTAACAGAAAAAAAAAAAAGTATTTTACTTTTGTTCACTCCTTAAAGCTTTTAATTAAAGCAATTCATTAAAATTGATGAAGACATTTTACATTTTGTATGGTATATGGAGTAGCAACATTTCTGGCCCTGCAAAATCTAGTCAAGCAAAAGAAACAAAACTTCTCATCAAAGATACAGGTTTATCAGAGCATATTTCTGCATTTTAAATGTGCAGTAATTTAATAATTTCTTGCTTCCTTCTGTTTTCATTAGTGTGTCCTTATGATAACCCAAAGCAGCTACTAAAAAAAACCCAAATGCATCTCCTCACATGAGCAATTAAAAAATGTGGAGTGTATCTTCCAATGTTACAGTTATGGAAAAAAACAGGACTCAGTATTTAAAAAAAAAAAAAAAAAAAGCCTGGAATCCAAACACTGATAAACAGTATTGTCAATTTAATTACAGAAACTGTAGAAGATTCACAGGGTACATTTGTACTGACAACCCCCAAGTATAAGCCTTGCTTTTGGAACGTATTTGGAAGGAACCAAAAATGATAATTTTGGTTCTGTTTGCTCTTATAAACACTGGTCATGACTCAGTTTTCTTATCAACATTATATTACATTTGTTTCCTTGTCATGTTGGAATAAAAATTGTAATAGCAAAAAAAATCAATATTCTGCAATTCAGTTAGTACAGCTCATTGCTTTTTAGTATCTATTTTATGTACAAAGAAAATAATAAACAAATGGAAAACTAGGCAGAGGATAGTGTAGTTAACCTGAAACATCTGCAATTTCAGTAACTGTAAATGAGCTCCTTGCAGAACAGATGCAGAACATGTCATGTGCACAGATACACACCCTGTGCCACTGCATGGGTGGTTTTGGTCTGAAATAGCACCCCAGGCTCACAAACCCTCACCCAGGACTGGTGAGAACTGTAGAGACATCTCTGTAGTTAAAAAACCTGTGATTAAAAAGTCTGCTAAATACAGGCCATCCCACCAGGCTGGACTTTGGGTTCTGCTGTTTTGCACAACAAAACATTCAACCAGATTATTCTCCTGAAGAACAGAAAATGATGACAAGAAATGTGCAGATAAAAGCTCAGATTTTTTCCATTCACATCTTTTTGTAGCTAAGATCTTCCCTATTCCTTGCTCTGAAAATAACTTAGTCAACCTGTTGTCCACTCCAGAAGCTCTATGATCTTATCCTGCCTTTAGCTCTTAATTCCTCTGATGTCACCAGCCCCATCTGCACTGAAAGCCACAGTTGTGGCCCCAGTTTTTTGCCTCCTCAAGCAATTAGAAAAGCAATCTCATTTGTCTGAGATAAACCTGTTTCTGAGGTTCCTCCTTGCACACACAAGAATGCTGGTTATGCAGCTGTGCACATCCCAGACAGCTGGGATAAGGAAAATGGAGCAGTTTTACTTCTCAAATTGATCCTCAGGACTTTAAAACCACAGCAAAAGTTACTCAAGGAGCTTCAAAGTCTCCGGGTAAGATATCCTGCATGGGAACTGGATTACTGACAAGCTGGAGGAACTACATTAGGCTTGGCATGCACTGCAGTGAAAACAAGCACACCTTGAATGCTTCAGAATTCAGTTTACTGCCAGTTTTGAAGGTTATATTGTCATGATCTGCCAAAAAAAATAAACAACCCAACCTCAAACCAACACTGACAATTTGTTTGCAGGAGACTTGTAAGTTTGATTCTCAAATCTGTGTCTTGGAAATCTATCAATTTTTTGGCCTTACCAAATGGCCACGTTCCCCCAAATTTATGGGGCTATCTGCTTGACAAACCAATGCAGCTTGGTTCTAGCTAAGTGAAAAGATACTGTTCTTGCCCATAAATTAAGCAGTTCTAGTAATCATGAGTTTTCTTGGTGTATCTGTCTGTACAGTGCTGAAATAGTCATAGCTTATCACACTTACTTAGCAATAGATTTTTTTTTTTGTTTTAAAAAATCAAGGTAGGTGCAACAGCACCAAAAAAACCCACAAAAAAAAAAAACCCAAGCAAAACTGTATAAAACATCAATATTAAGAGAAATTTCACCCTACAAATGAAACTTCACGATGCACCTACAGACATTGACAGTGCTGAAGGATTTGCCTTCTCAAGGGCTGGTAAATTACCAACTGAGAATTGCCAGACCCTTAAAAGCTGAAGCAGTGTGATCAGTTCCCAGTAACTCAGAGGCTGACTATGTTGCTTACCTGGGTGATACGAGACTTTCTGGTTCTTTTGGTGTTTTGTGCTCTGGCTCTTACAATCTTCTTTCCCTGTGACTTCACTGGACAATCATAAGGAGTTTTAGGCAAACACTAGAGAGCAGAGTTAGCTCCACACATGCAAACCCCACTATTTTATTTTTTTTTGCTTTGAACAACAAGCAAACAAAGCACTTGGTATTTTAGAAACAATAAATGAAATCAAATCTGTTTAGAAAAATAATTGCTTTATTGTTACCACACCTTCCCCAGCAGTTACCTGAGTCCTAAATACCTTTCACAAAACAACTTCCACACTTCAGAATAGCTTATGGAGCTTATCAGCACGTTTTTGTCTTCAGGCCACCTCAGTCCTTTCTTGTTAGCATGCCTGGTGTCTTTGGGCAGTATAAAGTGCTGTGCTGAGCCCTTCCCCATAGCTGCTGTGGGGCTGCCAACCCTGCCTCAGGTGGGAATGGGGATGAAGCTGCTCAGTTTGGAGTGGGGAGACTCTCTCCAGGCGTTCAGGCTGTGGGTTGGGCTTCTGTTGTTGGTGAAAGAAGTCTGTCTCCTGCTGTTGCTGTTTGAATCCTCTTTACTCAGCGTTTGCTTGATTTTTTGGCAGCAAGGGAAGCTCTGTATGCAGTCCTGCAGGAGGTGCCCACTGAAGAACATGTAGATCCAGGGGTTACAGCAGCTGTTGAGACTGGCCAGCAGAGCTGTCACCGTAGTCGCAGTGTTCTCAGAGTCTGGGGAGAGGGGGGGAAGAAAACAGTTTAATCATCAAAAGAACATTTCAGCCACCCAGCCAATTCCTTCATTAACTGCTGGGACTCCTTTTCCCGAGTAATTCTAGGTGTGAAAGTCCAGCAGCAGCATTGGGAATGAATAATGAGGAAATAATCGGGAGAGTTCTTATTTATGGCAAGCTGCCTCTGAGGCCAAAGGGAGTTTGTCTGAACAGGCTTCAGAAAGCTGTGACAGAAGAAATTAAGGAGCAATCCATCCAAAATAATGCTTTAGTCCCTTTGCCACTGCTGTTTACCCATGTGTTGATAAGCTCATGCTTTAAATACCTAGCAGCTTTTATTCAGACTTTTGTTTTAAAAATTGGCTACCCCGGGAGGCAATGGCTAAATTCCTGCTGATTTCCCGCTGCTCTCAGTAACACTGGGGTTTGCTGTATACATCTGCATGCTGGAAAGTGTTGAATGCTCAAGTAACCACTGACTTGTGACTCAAATCTACATTTCAGAGGTTGAACAAATTTCACTGAAGGGAAAAATGGCAGTCGGCACTATGCCATAAACCAGATATGGTCTTCTACCTTCAATAACTATTTCAATTATTCAAATACTTTTAGATTTAGTCTAGTCAGTTATTAGTGATGATTCTTTGTAAACATTGCATCTCCAAAGAAGTATAATTGCTGTGTTACACAGTTCCATAGATTTAAAGAACCTCTTCAAACAAACCTACCAAATACCCATCTGTTCCATTAGGTTTAAAGTAAAAAGTCTAAATTAAAAATCTATTTCTTTACTGCCGGCCTTTCTTTCTCTCTAGAGACTTTCATTCTGCACTTTAAGCTTGATTTTAGTCCCAGATTAGGAGCGCTCAATACTCTCACTACAGTTAAGTGATAATTTGAGGATATTAAAAAAATAATCAAGAAATTCTGAATTCTAACGTTTTGATTTGTTACTTTCTCACTCTGAGGAAACAGGACATATGTTCCCTGACATTCCCTATGTCATAACTTTTACACTCATCACTTTAAACTCGGGTTTAACAGGAGAACGGGTTTCTCCAAAATCCTACAATCCCACTGTTTCATGAGAACTACCGGGGGTTTCCTGAGCCGCTCTCGGCTCCCGCTGCCCCATCTACCCCACGCTGGGCTC
>JANHGL010003693.1:13393-28059 GCA_024611195.1 Ceyx melanurus | reverse complement strand
GAGAGATCCACTCTGTCTGATGCCAGCAGACCAGGTGCCCTGTAAACCTCCCCATGGTCAAAAAATCCAAAATTCCATATTAATAGAATATTCCATAAAATTACATACTAATGTAAAAAATGCTGTAGTCTCAGGTGTAATTACCATGTTTTGCTTACAGAGCAGAAGTGTCTGAATGTTCTTCTGATGTCTTTCTTTGTTTCAGGATGCATGAAAGAAAGCTGAAGCATGATGAGATACGTAAGAAGTATGGTATGTGGTCATCTTGTTTTGCTCCTCGGTATCTACATTGATTCCTTTTTCCTAATTACTATTAAAATTCCCAGCAGAAACAAGCTGCTCTGTGAGCAGCACAAGTAATCAAGGCTGGTTTCCTACTGATGCATGTCTTGTCACCTGAGCACCTGATCTCATTGCTGCTGTGTTTGTGCTCTTCCCACACTGACTGTCACACTGGGCAACAGGCAGTGTGCTGAGGGGGTGTTTGCCTGAGGTGATCATTTCAATATATTGATTAAAACAAGTAGCTCTTCCTATCTCTTCCTAAGTAGAGTACTCAGCTGGGGTTAGTTGTCAAATGTGTTAAAGCAGTCTGGTTGCAGTGGGCTAGCAGTTAGCTAGCAGACTCATGGTTATTGAAGGACAGACTGACTAGCAGCTACCAAGCCTAAAAAGGAAGGATGGAAGATGCAGCCTCATGTAGTGATTAAAATTGGTTTTTCTTTGTTTTTAAGTGGAGCTGTGGTCCAGTAGGAAAAGCACAGCACAGGGCTGTGTTGTATAGGAGGCTCTTATTATCTAGCTTGTCAGTGCTTGCACTTTTCATGTGATTTGTTCATAGGGTTAATAGTTCTGTGTATTCAGAAGCAGAGATGCTAAGACTGCTGTGGTTTTTATTATGCAAATTGCACTAATGTCGGAGAAGGTGATTCTAGGCTCTGAACAGTCACTCAAAACTGTTAATTTTCATCCTCTTGTTAAACTGCTTGGCAGAGGCTGGGAATGCCTTCATGAATCTGCAGCCTGCCCTTTGGCTGATGCAGAAGTGATCCAGACAGTCTCTGTAGGGAATTCCTTGCCTACAGACATTTACAAAAAATATGCTCCTTTGGAATGCAGGAAAAAAATCACTGTGAAGCTTGAACTGCAGGAGGAAGAAGAATGTTTTAGAAACTCGAAGTAGTTTTTGGTAACCATCAGTCACAAGCTTCAGTCCTGTGGCATTTTCTAGGATAACTGACCCAGTGTCCCAACCACAGCCCAGTTTGAGAGGTTGGTTTGAGTCCTTGACACCAATAGTCCAGATTTTAAAAAACAAAGTCCAGACAGCATCAAACACCACACGTTTTCTGTGTTTGTTTCTCTTTAGGAGAGATTTTTTTTAGAGTCACTCTCAACAATTCTGAATCATTAGGATAGATCTGGTCAGACTTAAAATAATGGCTGTGTCTCCAAAATAACAAGCAGCATTCTGCACATGTAGATTTGCACCTCCTTGAGGCAGGGAACTTAAGAGGAGAGAACAAGGTCCTGAATTCACTGTAGCAGTTAGTGCACTGCAGTGGGGTTAAGTGAGGTTTCAGAAGGCTGCATTTAGTGATACCCTGCTTGTGAAATGAGTTCCTTTGACTCTGGATGGATCTACATTTTAGTGAAGCCAGTTCTTCCTCTCCAGTGCTTATCTTTCAGACCTTTGAGGAATACTTTATTGGATCTTGTTGCAGTGCTTCAATTTCCCAAGGAATTAAACACTATATTCTGGAAGACATGCCCACATTCAACAGATCTTGCTTGATAACTGTCTATCAATGACTTAATTAGAAACAGTTGATGCATTCATTGTTAATGGCAGACATACCTCCCCAAAAGGAGTCAGGAGTGTTCATTTCTTCCTGCAGTTATGGTGTGCAATGCAGTTCACCTGCAGAAGGTCATAATTCAACTATAAGGTGTCAATTTCAGTAGCAACTTTATGTAAGTTTATTGGCAGGTTTGCTTTGCTGCATATGTAAAAATTATATTATTGAATATATTGATTTTTGGCCTGGATTCCCACCATTAACTTTTTTTCCAAAACAAAAACCTAATTCTTACATGACTAGTTGGTACATCCTGAAAGTATGTATGTAACTGAGGAAAAATGAAAGCCAGAATACATACAGATTCTGAAATCCAGTGAGATGTAGCAGAGTGAGCCTTGGTATAGCCTTGCATCTGCAATCTTCATTTTTCACTGTCTGGTAAATACATATGTTAGCATATTAAACATCATCTAATAAAAATTGATGCAAATAAGTATGGAGCACTAGATTATTTTACACTGCTGTGCAGTGCAGAGAGGATTCTCAGTTAAGCAGGCATGGATGAGTGGCAGAATGACAATGACTGTGTTAACCTAACTCTGCAGATTATGACCATCATGCCTGAAATTCAGTGTTTGGTTGGCTTTAAGGGAATGCCTTTTCCCACTTCATCCACCAGCTTTCCTTACTCCATTTAAATGGTAATTACACATTTATAATGCATTGCAGGTGTCACTCCAGCCACAGTCCTTTGGGAGCACTGGAAGCAGTAGACAGCTTTAGCAACCAGGAATACACACTTTGAATTGTTTCTTTGTTGTGCAATTTGGTGGTATTCTTCATTTGCTCATATGTATGAATGCAATTTGATTACACAAATTGTATGTTGACTGTTAGAAAATTCTGAAGTAGAATTTAGAGTACTCTGCAGCATGTGTAGTATACAAAGGAACTACAACTTAATTGCTGCTGCATTTGCTGCTATTGTGTGTTCAGTATGACATTAGTGAGAAGCTGCATTAATAATTATTTATTTTAGGATTTGCCTGGTTATTAGTAGAAGGATTCTTTCTCCTTATTTTTACCAGATTACTGCCTTTCCTGATTTTGGGCTTCCCCACAACTTGCTTCAGTTCTGCAAAGGTTTTGGTCAGCCAGTTTAATGAGACGTAGTCCTGTCTTCTTCATTTTCTGTGAGACATGTTTTTTTATCAGTAGTTGGTCACAGTAAATTCTCTTTCTCTTCAAGATAGATATTTTATCTTTAGTGTTCTGGATGCAAAGCAGGGAAACCTTGTTGTTTCTTGAACTTGAAGCTATTTAGTTTAAAAGTTGTTAATCTGAGAGTTAAAAATAGAAGTGCAATAAGGCACAAAGACATGCAGCATGCTAGTTCTTTTAAATATTTTTTTTTTTTGCAGCACATACAGTATTTCACTTGTTAATTCTATTTTTGGGCAGTGCTGATATGTGATGGGAGTCAGATCTCAGTGACTGAGAAGCTGCATAGTTAGCATAGAATATAAATGAATGTGCTGGAAAGAGGTGTCCATGTCTCACAATTGCTTTGCCATGTCACCCATCTCAGGAGGCCTCATTGCTTCACACCAGCTAATGGCAGATACTGGACCACGGTGCATTTCACAGTTTTGAGTGTTTTGTACACATGGCTAAGTAGGTCACATTAGCCTCAAAATGCAGGTAAATAAAGTAAGATGCTAGAAGTGCGTGCCCTGGGTGTCAATGTTCACGTTCAGCAGTACCATCTAATAGACTTCATGGCAAGCAAGGTTCCTGAAGCTGCAAACCCCTAGCTAGCTTCTGGGAGCCTGTAAGTGACAAGTTGGGTCGTTGCTCTGGTGTCAGATGGGACACAGTCTGGTTCAGGGCACATGAGCTGCAGCTGAACCAGCCCTGCTGTCCAGTTAGCACAGCCTTGTTGTGCCCAAGAGCAGCTGTGGCAGCTGACAGGAGTTTTTTGTCATGCTCTGTTTTTTGTATGTCTCTCTAGATGGTTTTTGTCCACTTCTTGGAGCCTGCTGCACCTTGTCCAGTAAGAACTGGTGCAAGTGATGAGCTGCTCTCTCCCTAATCTGAGGGCATGCTTAGAATGCTGATGATCAAATAAGTTTAAACAGTGGATGCAGATTTGAGAGCAAGACTGACAGAAGGTCTGTCAGATGTTTTAATCTCTGTGGTTATCCTAATTTGGAAGGGGGCTTGCCATTTCTCCCTGAATTTCCCAGGAGATGAGTTTTTGAAGCCATGACCACTCACACTGGATTAACCCAGAGTTGTTAAGGCCTGTTAGTTCTGGTATTGTACAATAAAGCAGATCAGAGAACTTTAAGTAAAACATACTAATTCCTGATTGGTGGTAATTATCTGTTCATTCCTAAACATAATTCAGTAAAATTAAAGTGAGTACTGTGGGGATTAGTTCTTGCAATAATGACTAAAAATGTCACATTCACTTGAAATATGATGATTATTTATCTAAAATGGCTTTTGGCTTAGTGGCTTTGGGACAAGGGGCAGAAAAAAGGTAATTTACTCAGAAGAGTGTGTGAAAAGTTTATTGGTGTGTTAGACTGGCCTCTGATGAGCTTGCAGTCAGCATGGCTGGATACAGAACACCATTGCCACTGGATCACAGCTGTTTAAGCTGCAGGAGAGCAGGGTCTGGTGGTTTTGCTGTGCCAGTATGTGTCAGCAAAATGAGAGGCAAAAGGCACACTTGCAGACTGTGACAAATAGGCAACCTAAGTGAATTTTGTCAGGGAATCTGGTACCACCTCTTGCTACTTTGTGGAACATTTTTTATAGCTTGATGCTTTGATTCCCAAGTGGAACTTAATGAGTGCAGGTAGTTTATGCAATGCCAGTTGTAATAAAAATATGCTACTTTTTAGTGTTTTGCTGATTTCCTGTAAATGTTGTGTAGATATGTTTTGTGTTTGGAGGGGGTGAAATACAGAAGTGCTGCAAACGTTTCTGAAAACTGGATTACTCATTTGTCTTTCAGGTAACTAAATATATTAGGATCCATAGATCCTAGCTGCCAGAGTATGAACATGTTTGCAGGAAGGAGTGGTTGGTGGTGATCTGGAAATTAAATGTTTCATCTCTGTATTTGGGTTGGGGTTATATTAATGCAGGAATGTTACCTGAAGCACTAAAAGGTGAATAGTATGCCAAGGATAAGAGCTTTTTTATGCTATGTTAGCTTACTTGTAGGCTAAAGTAGACTTAACAGACATTACAACTCTTTGTTTAAACACATGAAATGTAAGATTAAAATTTGAGAAGTAACTGCTTTCTGAAATTTAAAAACTATAAGCATCTCAAGATCTCAATACTGTAAACAGATAACTGTCATGAATTAACCATACTCTTACTGCACAAATGCTTAAAAGATGATTTTTATCAAAAGCAGTTACAGAAAGGAGTAGAGCCTTTGCCACAGGGTATTGTAGTGGGTAAAAAAACTGTTCCATGTTACCTGGCTGAAGCTGTGTATCTGGCTTAGCCCTTCTTTGACAAGTAGGGACCAGTACCTATGGAGATGGGGTTTGATTTTAACTTTCAGTAGATCAGCTGCTTGTAATCTTGAAAATTTGAGTAGTTACAGGATTTTTCATACTCAATATTTGCTGTTCCCCATCAGGTATTACTTCTAGTTCCTGACAGAATTGTCAGCACTAAGCAGTTGTGCTTCTTAATGGACATCTTAAAACAACCTGGCAGTTCAAAAGAAATGCAGCAACTGCAGCAAGGCAGACAAAAGCATCATCTGGTTCCTGTGCCATCAGTTTCTGACTTTCAGATAGAGAGTGGATGTTCAGTATCTATGTGCAGGTGCATTTGGAAAAGAAGCATGACAAGGTCTGAGGGGAGCAGTGTCATCTTCCCCTTGCACTATTTGTGTACATGAACACTCTTGATTTGGGGTTGACTTAGCTCTTTTCTGTCTCCATGACCTAAACAAATGAGCTGGGGAGAGTCCAGGCTTGCCAAACATCAGTATAAAAATCATGGTAGAAAATCTAGAGGTAGTGTTCCTGTTGTTTCACAACAAAACATCAGCCTCTGCACTCCTAGGGGACTCCTTTATTTTCAGTGTTTCTACCCATCCCACATCTGGTGTGTGGTTTAAAGTCTCTTCCAAGTAACTGCTGTGTGGAATGATTGCTCAACCAACCCTTACAGAATATCCAGATCTAAGAATCTCCATGACAGATCATCCTGAAACCTGGATTAAGCAGTGCTTTTCTTCTTCTGGTGCCTGGAGGTTTTAGAGCACTAGAAGTGATCTTCCTTTGTTCTTAGAGATTATTGTCCAGTTGCAGAAGTGCTGCAAGTAGCTGAATGTGACAGATGGTTGTGTATAATCAAAGTAGCAGCATCTTGCATTTGAAAAGGATGATGATTTTGAGGTAACCTCAGTGTATAAACTTGCCACTCTGAGTTTGTTCTTGAGCAGTCTCCTGTGCTGAGATTTCTGTAGCCTTGACTCTCACAAATGCTTCTGCAAGATGTATGTCACAGGTGAGAAAACCTATTACCAGAGAAATGTTCTCATTGCTAAATCATGAAAACCTATTTATGATTACAATCTGAAACATGCAGTATTTAAGAACACTATCAATTTATTACACTTGAGTGTTTGGCTGATAGAGCAACTATTGCAACACAACTTGCCTTTTGGTTTTGTTACATGGAGTGCCTATCATAGTGAGATCAGTAACACAAGTTTTTATGGTAAGAAAATGATAAATGCAGTTCTGTTTTGTTTTACAGGTCTTCTCCAAGATTCTGATAATCCATACAGCAGATTTGAGAATGAATAAAGCTGAGGACCTTCCACTAGAGCTGTCACTCCAGAACACAGGAAAATAGTTTGACTTCATTTACCTTTTAGGCTCTTTTTTTTTAGTTTGTTTTTTCCAAAGGTGGTTAGGTTTGGGGTTTTTTTTTGGTTGGTTTTTGTTTTGTTTTGTTTGTTGTTGTTTTTTTCAATTCCTGATTGTAAAATTAGGAGTGCATGAAGACTTCATGAAATACATGTGTCTATCTTCTACCTAATGTAGAACTACCTTGTTGGTTTTTTTTATAAACACTTTTGATTGTTGAAATGGTTGCTGATTTTTATGGTGACATTCAAGTGTGAAATACTATCTTTCCTCCTCTTAAAACTGTATTTTACTACTTGCTGTAAATGGCTGATAGCCACAGCCCTGTATGTGAATTCAGTCTGCACTGCTACTTAAAACAATTGTTCTCATGATTCTAAATAAGAAAAAAATATTTTTCCTCACTTTTTTTTTTTTGGGGTGGGCCTTGGTAAGAATAAAAGGCAACATGGAACCACAGCTTCACACAGCAGAAATAGCCAATGAGAAAATATATCTGCACATTCTTATGTGCAACCATAATGTGAGACTTGGGTGGAGTTTTTTTCCCCATGTGGAAAAAGATCTTCAAGAGTGTAATGTCCAAGGATTGAGAGAAGGGAGCATATATGTCTTTGAATAATTCAACTCAGCTGTGGAAATGTTAATATGTACTTTGGATATATCACTGATGTGAAAAGGAAATTGCTTAAGTAGACAAAATCGGAGGAAGGTGGTTCTTGAAATAAACAGTTACGTGTGCCTAAATTTAAGAGGAAACAACAGTCTGTGACAACTGAAAGCTGAATGTATAATTAACAAAATAGTTGGCAAGGTTACCATGGCTGACCCTGGCCAGCAGCTAAGCACACCCAGTTGCTTATTCCCTCCAGTGGGATGAGGGAAAGAATGGGAATAGCAGAAGTTAGAAAATTCTTGGGCTGAGATAAAAACAATGTCATAAGTGAAGAAAAAGAGGGTAAGGGCAATCGCCATCTCCCAGAAGCAGAACTCTGCCCACCCTCCCCTCAGTTTTTGTTGTTGAGCATGCTGTATGGCCTGGAATATCCCTTTGGTCAGTTCTGGCCAGCTGTTCCAGCTGGGTCACCTCCAGCTTACTGCCCACTCCTGGCCTGCTTACTGGAGTGGGCAGGGTAGGAAAACCAAAACCCTGATGCTGTGCAAGCACTGCTCAGCAGAAGCCAAAGCACTGCTGTGTTAGCAGCACTGTTTAGCCACAGATCCAAAGCAAAGCACCATAGGAGCTGCTATGAAGAAAGTTACCTCAATCCCAGCCAGAACCAGTACAGTAAGAAAGCAGTATTTTTGTAACCTTGAATGGCTCTTTTGATATTTCCACAATGTGATTTATTTCCTGTGCTTTTTTTGATAGAGGTGTTGCATTATGCCAGTAAGCTCAATGAAACAGGCAAAGGAGCTGTTCTTCCCCTCAGCTCTAGTCTATGCTAGCTCCCATTTATTCTGTACAGTTTAAATTACCTGCCTTGCTATGTTATCCATTACACAGATGTACAGTATTAAAGATGTTTGTTATTTTCATCAGCGTTCCTGAAATAAATACTTAAATTTATTTAATTTGGTTTGATTTAGTTCTGTTGTTCCATACCCTTTTAAATTAACATGGTTCAGAAGAAATCAACGAGTATGAATTTGGAAGAATGGAAGGGTTGCATTTTTGCTTTGCTGTTTCTGACAGGAGAATAAAATCTGAAGAGTGCAGGTGTAGTAGGAATCAGATCTTACCTGTGGGTGATGAGAATTCCCATTCCTTCCAGTGCCAAAGAACCTGCCTCTGCTTAGGCTGTAGTAATGTTGACTTTATCACTGATTTTGGTACAGTGTTTCCTTCTTTCACTGTTCTGTCATCTGTTAACAGTTTCTCTGTAGATCTGTGTGCAGTTTCTCAGGAATTTCTATTAAAATGTTTCTTGGATCCTGAATCTGTATTGTAATTCATGTTAATGGAATTATGGCTCAGTTTCCCTGTTTTCATTTTTTTTAAACTCCTATTTAATGCTTTATTATTAGGCCCTGTGTTCAATTTCGTGTTTCTCCATCTTCCAGCTATTGTCAGGTCTGAAGTATTATTCAAATGGCTGTCTTTGAAGAATGATGGTCTGTGGTAAGAGTGAGTTGATAGTGTGGAAATAAAACATGCTGATGGTTTTCCCTGGAGATAACTTTTGCAAAAATGATGAAGGTCTGCCTGCTGTCTCATGACCAAAGTAGTGACATTCCTGACTTAATAGAAAAGCATTTTTCTTCAGCACCTGCTACAGTATATAAAGGGCTGTCATATGTTCTAACAAAAGGAGGAGGAGGAACAGCCTTTTTTACAGCTTCAAATATAGTCAAATACTTGGAGAACCAAAATATTCTGAGAATCCAGAATGGGTGCTGCATTGCTGGAGAGGAAGAGAAGGGTGAGTGAAATCCATGCAGTCTTACACCCCATGGTAGCTCCTCATTCCTAAGCCATGGTTGCAGGCATCAGACTGTGACTGCTGTGGTCAAATCTGTCCTAACAAGACTTGGCATATACTGAACCTTCACAGTATAGGCTATAATTACGCAAAATGCCAGATTGGACATTTGTACTGCATAATTAGAGCCAAGGCTATTAATTTAATGAGACTATTGTAGGCAGCACCCCTAAAGCTTAATAGAAAATACAAATACCCCAGTCTCCAGACTTTTCACTTTATTTAACTGTTTGGGGTTGGGGTTTTTTTTGTGGTTCTTATTTAGAGATATTAATGTTATTGAAAATATTCTTATTTCAGTGTATTAATTGCCACAAGTAATTGGGAAACAGCTGTAGAAGGGAGTAATGTGGCATCTTTGGTTTTCAGGCATGTGAACCAAGGCATTTATCATTTTCAGTATGAGCTTCACCTCCTCCACTCTTTTTCAACAAAAGAGATAGAAGGGATTCAACATGTAAACAAAAGTATGGGAACAGCATAATGTAAGCCTAGAAGATGTAATATCTGATTTTCTCAGATTTCCCTTTTCTTCAAACTATGCTCTTCCTTTGGTCTTTACACTTTGTATTTTAGTTTTTCTTGTTTGTTTTTTTTTTATGCTTGTTAATTTTAGTAGTGACATTATTGTTACCTTAAAAGAGCAGCAATCTCAGAAATGAAAAAATTAAAATGTGTGTTTATCTTTCCACAGTTTCCAGTACTGAAAACTCAAGAGAATCAGCTTTAGGAGTAGTGTTACTGAGTGCAATTTATTTCTGTAAAGAGCATTCCAGTAGATAGAAGCATGTTCTTTTAACTTGCCTTCATGTAGGAACATACTTTCTGCCACTTCCTAAATCTTGGATTTGATGGTAAGTACATTATGTTGTCTGCACCATGTCTTGCTTAATTGTTATTTGATTAATTAGACATATGTTTGTGGCTTTTTCTATTTTTCCTTTTACAGTATCTTTGTTTTAGACTCCCATACCTAGGTCACCATCTGTCCCTTCAAAACCTGAGTGTGCCAAACTGCCATTTCTTACTCCACCACAGCCAGGTCACTGCCCTTGGATGCCCCCAGATGAATCCCTGACTGTGCAGTTCTCTAGTTTTTCTGTTGGTCCAGAAGAAAGGGAGGGAGAAGAGGTGAGCATGCTCTTCTTCCCCTTCTTCTGAGGGTCAGGGGCCAAACAGGAACATAATGAAGAAGAAAAAAGGTACATTGAGAGGAAGAGCTAAAGGGGTGATCAGGGTGGGTGTGGGGAAGTCAGTAGCCTGGGGAGATGAGGTTGGTGGAAATTGCACATGGCTGTGCCCACAGCTGCTGCCTGTCTGGAGTTGATCCCCTGAAGTGTTGAGGAGGTAATTATCCAGCAGCTCTGTGCTTCAGAGTGGGAATCAGGGAGGTTATGAGGGTGGAGGCTTTTCAAGGCCCATACATGCTCTCATCTTTCCTAACACAGCAGGGCCAAGCTTGTCAATTGAGTCCATTGGCCTGGCCCTAGAGCAGCCATTCAGGACAGAGAAAACATAATGCTTGGCAAAGTAGCTAGAGAGTGGCAGTTCATGATTGAACTATCATCATTTCCAGAATGCCAGGTCTCTGCTTGGTGACACTTGACAAAATCTCTGAAATCATTCCCCGCATGCTGCTTCACCCAAAATGTAAAGGATCATGATTCTGATACCTTCACACAAAATCAAAAATCTATAGAAGCCTCATTTATTTTCATGTCTTCACATTGTTTACACATATCTCTGAGTAAACGTACATAGTCTTTGTTATGGCATCACTGAGGCTTTGGACTTGGCATGATCACATGTTTAAATGTTTGGAATTGTACATTGGTTCTTAAGCCCAGAGCTCTATTTTGTCAGTTCCATGTCATCTTCATGTCTAGGTCTTATGTATCTCTGGTTGTGTGGGATTAGTGTACTGCATTTCTCCTCAACAAAACTTAAATTACCGAAGGAACAGTCTCTGCTTTCTTTTTTTGGTGCTGAGTTCCTAGAAGCAGGTAATAAGTGTCAGGGATGAGAACAAAATATTTTTTTTCCACTTGAAGCTGTGATGCCATGTGCAAGCTGTGAACAAACCAAACCATCCCTGAACAGGGAAAGCTGTGGAGGAAGGCAAAAGGGAATAGATAGTGGGGAAACAATAGAGCAGTGGTCAAAAAAAGAGATGTTTTCTTTGGTACATCTTTGAGATTTGCTTTTGTATTTTATGTCCTGTCAAATAGGAATCAAAGCAGGCAGCTACATTATATTGCTGTATCAAACATCCCAGGTTGATTCACTTCTATATCAATAACCAGGTTTATTGTTTGTAGGAAAACTGCCTGAAAATCACAAACTTTCCTCACCTGTCTGTCATAGTTTATAAATAAAGTATTTAATGGTTTTTTTATGTGAAGGAAGAACAGAAAGTAAATCTAGACTTAGAGAAAATTGCCAGTGGATTCCAGTAGCTTAACAAGTTTATCAGAATTCTGACTGAATGTCTCAACCATCAGTATGTATTATTAATCAAATTGAGTTGCTTTTTCTCTTGCTGATATAGCAGCTGCTTTAAACAAGAAAAAGTAATAGAGGGCAGAGTTTTTGAGCTATCACTTTGAGTCAAGTGCTTGTGTGGCAGATAAATGGGTAATGGAGTAAGCAAAGTCACTTTGAGAGCCATGTAAGCTTGAATCTGTGTATTAATGTGATGAAGTAAGATGCAGGATGAAGATAAAGTTATTTACAGTCATTCCAGAGATGTGGAGGTTTTTTTGGTTTGACCTTCAGTCCAGTCCATGCAAGGAGCTGACAAGTAGCAGCACAGCAAAAAGCATTAGGAAATATTTAATTAGCCCAAGTTGTGGTGGATTTTCATAGCACTGGTTCTGTCACAGTTCCTAAGCTAACTACATCTCTGACCTGCATCTCAAGGGCACCTTTTCTTATACCCCTACTTGTCACCTGGCTTGAAATAGAATCAGGCACTTGGTGTTCTCAAACCAGCCCTAGTTACTTATTTCCAGTGCATCAGTTCACAAACCACACACACACCCCACTCTTACCCTCGTGGAGAATGTTTTTCAGGCTCCTGTTACTTTTTTTCATTACTTCTCTTTCCTTTCTATGACCTTGGCACTTCTAATAGCCAAAGGACCTCTGAAGTCCTCAGCCTTGGCAAAACACAGTTTGCAGCTTTTCAAGATGTTAATCCACAAAATGACAGCTTTGCCTGGTGTGTTGCAGAACTACCAAAGTTTTCTTTCATTCTGCAGTCTTCTTCCTGTATGTTCGTGATGTTCTACTTGTCTAGGTCACTACAGAGTGAACTCGGCTCAGTTAAGCACTGTACAAATGATACTGCTATGGGAGAGAGTCAGGGACAGTAGGAGAGGAATGGGCTGCAGAGTTTGCAGTTCCCTTTGCCACTGTCTTATTTTTTCTATAGAAGCACTGAGTAGCTTATGTTAAAAAGCATGTTTTGTGGCAGAGCTGACACCTTTGCAAAGGATGAGTGAAGTGCTTTGATACAGAGGCTGCCCTCTGCTCAGCTCAGTTGCTGGTACCTCTGTGCTTCTTCCATTCAGTTATATCCAGCAGGAGGAAGCAGGTGGGCAGCTGCATGGCACTGTGCTGTCATGGGTGCATTTCTGGGCAAGCTTGTGGAGAGATGGGCCACTCATGCCTCTGCACACATGTAGTGCAGAGAGGGCTATGCTGGGGCTTGTGGTCTAGAAAAGTGTTTCCATGCTGCAGTACTCACCAGAAGAGATTGGGTGGATTAGAAGGGAAAACTGCTGAGTTTTAGACTTCATGGTCGCAAGTATGTCACTAAGCTTTCTTCCAGAGGTCTGATGGAGTTTCTGCAAGGGTCCAGGTGTCAGCATGGCACTGTCAGCCTCCTGAATGTCCCCAGGCATGGGGGTTACTGGTCAAAGGGACTTTTGATAATTTCTTGTTTTTTTCAAGGCTGCTTCCCATTGCTCTTAGAAGCCATTTGTGTAAGAGCTAGAGATGATCTGTTCACTGTGCAGACAACCAGAACTAATCTTAGCCTACCCTTCTTAGAATGCCACTAACTGCTGAGAAGCTTTCAAGAGAGAAAAAGGCAGTGCCTAAAATCAGGGAGCATGCTGCAAAACATACTTCCTAATCTGCTGTTATATTTGGGTTTTTTCCTGCATCATCTTTCTCTTTCCCCATTTTTCACTTACTGCATTTACTTATTTGATTGCTTGCATCTTAAAAGAATTTTAAGTCCTTTCTGCTGCTGCAAGGACTTCTTACCTCCCATTTATTCTGAAAATTTTCTTCATATCTTGAGAAATCTTCCATCATGATGCACTGTGAAATTTTCATAGCTTTTACTTTCTAAGATGTAATCTTTTCAGTTATGCTAAGCTTGAATTTTCTGACATGTATGTTCAATAATTTAATCTCTATTTATACATATGCCACTAATTTCTACAAGCTGTGGCCTTCCATCTCTTGCTTTCCCATGGTGTTTCACAGCTGAAAGTCTCAGAGATGAGACCTCTTTTAAGACTAAGTCATGCTTGAACAGTCTCATGCATATTTCTGCATTCTTTGTCTTATATAACATGGCATGCAGCCTGACCCAGCTTCCTTTTTCCTCTCCCCTAGATTTTTATGGGGTTAAGGTTCATAGCAATCTATCCAGGTTGTGCAAATTGTATGGATTTGTTTGAATTAACTGATTTTATGAACAATTGGTGAGGAAAGAGGCAGAGAAGTGTGTAGAAATACAGTTCAGAGCTACCAGGAGTGAAGAGAGACTAGATTTAATGTCTAGTAAACTCTCCTCCTAGTATATGGCTCTGAAGCACATGGTGAGGTTGAGGCATTGCTTTTCAATTTCTGGGAGTCAGCACTGGTCCTGAATTCTGAGATCCTGTTTTTGTGAAGGGTTAAACAGTGTGTAAACAGTGAGGTCAACTGCAGAGACCATGCTGGAAACCACAGAGTTTGTACAAGCTGAGCCAGTGGAGTGCTTGAGGAGTGCTCTCAGCAAACTGGCAAAGCAGTCTAGAAGATACTGGGATCAAAATAAATCTCTCCTTGTTTTCAGAAATTTCAGTTTAACTTTGCACTATTGTCTTTATTCATTAATAGCATCGGAGGCATTTCAGAAATCCCCTATCAGGATTATTTGTTTCTTAATGTCCTGTTGTGCATAAGATAAGGAGAACTCTACACATGAATAACAGAATAAAAACATTTAGGAAGATTTTATTTAAATAAATAAACTTTTATCCTGGAGTACTAATCACAGAATCAGGTCCTTTTCCATGGTTGGAAAGGACCTCCAGGGTGATCAAGTCCAACCTTTGTCCTAGCATTTCTCTAACCACTGCACCATATCCTCAAGCGCCGCATCTATTGGTTCTTTAAACCCCTCCAGGGATGGTGACTCCACCACCTCCCTGGGCAGCCTTTGCCAGCGCTCAACTACCCTCTCAGTG
>JANHGL010003693.1:0-13293 GCA_024611195.1 Ceyx melanurus | reverse complement strand
TTTGTTAAACCTCATGCAATTGACCTCAGCCCATCGCTCCAGATCCCACTGCAGAGCCTTCCTACCCTCAAGCAGATTGACACTTGTGCTTCATTTTGTGTAATATGCAAATTGACTGAGGGTACATCTGATTCCCTCATCCAGGTCACTGATGAAGATATTAAACAAGACAGGTCCCAAAACTGAGCCCTGAGGGACACCACTTGTGACTGGTCGCCAACTGGATTTTACTCCGTTCACCACCACCCTCTGGGCTTGGCCACCCAGCCAGTTTCTAACCCAGTGAGCAGTCCTCCTATCTGTGCCATGAGCTGCCAGCTTCTCCAGCAAAATGCTGTGGGAAATGGTGTCAAATGCCTTACTGAAGTACAGGTAGACACCATCCACCACCTTGCCCTCATCCACTAGGCGGGTCATCTGATCATAGAAGGAGATCAGGTTGGTTAAACAGGACTTGCCCTTCATGAACCCATGTTGACTGGGCCTGATCCCCCTGTTGTCCTGCACTTGCCGTGTGATCACCCCCAAGATGAACTGTTCCATAACCTTTCCCAGGACTGAGGTCAGGCTGACAGGCTTATAGCTCCCTGGATCATCCTTCCTGCCCTTCTCATAGATGGGTGTCACATTGGCAAGTCTCCAGTCACCCGGGACCTCCCCAGTTGCCCAGGATTAAGGCTGTGACTAGCTGTGTGCTAGAACAAACTTCAGTTCACAGTGCTCAGCTCTGTCCTTGAAATTAAGTTGATTTGCAGCAAACTAGATCTATGTGTATGTTGAGAGGGTGAATTTGAGTCACTGAGACTATCTGGACAACAACTTCTAAGGGGGAATTAACATCCTATATACCCAAATCATGCCAAGGATCCAACCTCATTTCCAGTTTCTCTGTTATCAGAATTGGTCTGTAATTGGCATTCCCATCTATGAAAAAAATGTTTTAAGAGGTCAGTCATGCTTGTAAAAACAAAGGGATCAACATGGGAGTGTCTGTGTTAGGCAGAACCCCTTAGTCATGATCATGGTTGTCTTTAGTAAACATCTATGCACTAGGAATATCAGAAGCACCAGGTTCATCAGACTGCAATACGCTTGACATTGCCAAAATATGTTAATAAATTGTCTCTTACAATGTATTATGCTTACATATGGTCAGCTGTGGCATTTTAAGAAGGTGTTTAAGGCACAAACCTGGGGTCATGAAACTGAAAAAGGAGAGTGCTCAAGGCTGTCCTGGTGCTGAGCTTGTCCCCTCATCACATGCAGAGTATGGTGGTTAGCCAAAGCTCCCCAGGCTGCTGCTGATACCAAACTGGCAATAAAGTGGTTGGATGCAGAAAATCCTCCAGCACAAGGGGGTTTTGCCTCTTAAAATTGAAGTAAGAGTAAGGGGTAGTATAAACCCCTGTCAGTAAGGGGTAGTATAAACCCCTGTTTGTAGAGACATTTTTTCAACCCTTTATCAGCAGGTTTTTTTGAGCAGTTGCACTTTGTTCAGGGGCTTTGCTCTGGGCTGGAGCACACTGTGCCAGCCACACCTAATTTTTAACTCTTGATTTCATCACTGTGTGTGTAAAAATGTTACTGTCCTTTTAGCTCATTTCTTCTTACATAACTTGCAAAAGTTCCAGTTACCCTGTATTTCTATAAGTGGCATGAAACCCATCACCCAATTAGAACATGTAATGATGTGAAAATCCCTATTAAACTGAACAAAGGAATATTTTTAAAAGCTTTTAATAGTAGTCACTAGACATGATAGTAAAAGAGGGGGGATAGATACATGAGCTTTATCACATGCAGATAACGTGGTGCTTTCTAAATTGAACTTCAAAGGACTATACGCAATTAGTGTAATTATATGAAATTATCAGAATGTAATGAATAAATACAAGTGTAATCTATATAGTATGTTATCAGACTGGAATTAAATAGAACACAAAGAATTACAAGAATTTAGACTCACATTCAGGTGGCATTTAAAATACCTCTAGGAGCTCTGTTAAAGGCTGTTCTAAATCAGATTTAGATGGAAGAAGAGACATCTCTGCTTCACAAGTGCATTCATTCAGTAACGTTTTCAGGCATATAATGGTTGGATTTGGTTCCTGACTGTCAAGAGAATAAAGAGTTTAGAAACCACTGGGGGTTGAGGTAAATAAATCTTTCTACTCCCTTTGCTCACCTGCTCTTAAAGGTAAATTTCACTGTGCATTAGCCTTGAGACACTTTCTGTACTGCTTTGTCTTAAGCTACTATCAGTCTATGGCCATGCCTGTTAGTAACAGGCCTGCCCTGGCTGGGCACTCCTCTCTGTTCCCTGTGCAGCAGCAGAGGAGAGGCAGGCCAGGGGAACATCAGTGCAGAGCCTGGAGCTGTCTGATGGGAATCACTTGGGAGGCAGGGTGTCCGTTCCCAGGGGAGTCGGTCCCATCAGACTCAGTGCCAGCTTTGGGAGGGGAGGCCAGGAGGACACAGCTGTGCAGGGTGGAGCTGCAGCTGCCTGCACACACCCTGCCTTCCCTACCTGGGGACCTAGGCCATTTGAAGAAAAGTGTGGGGATGGTTTAATTTGAATTCAGAAGGGAAGATTTTGCTTTGAAAAGAAAATATTTTTTTATAACTTTTGAAAACGTGAATACATAAACTCTGCAAATATGCAGAAATAGATCAATCAAAGAAGCTCTGTAATGCCCCCAGGCTAGACACTAGCAAATCTGGTGATCAGACAGCCCTATGATGGGCTTGGATCTTAGATGTGATGGAACTGTTCTACAATGTTGATTTTAATCATTGCATTGGTTATTACTCTTCTTACCTGAGTGTCACAGGGAATTGTCTGTGAAGGAGTACATAATAGGATATGAAGCAAAAAAAGGAGCCATCTATCTTTGTCCTTTATTACAAATTTTCTTCCTGAAACTGTTTTTCAGTAGCAAATAAATTAAAAAGTTTTTTTTCCTTTTGTCTCATAGTTGCATCACCTGATGAGCTCTTAATCTAAAAAACACAGACATGATTTGAGCCAAATGAAAACAGTAATGCACTTAATGAAAAAACATCCTGAAGCATCAAGGAGTATATCTTAGGTATTGGGACTTGCAACAAGAAACAAAGGATTGGGTATCTTTTAAATTAATTTATAACACAGTAAAGCAAGTTGAAAGAGTTATTAGTAGATAAATCTTATGATGAAAAACTGTGCTCATTTATTTAATATGAAAGGCAGGAGGCTAGATGCAGCCTGAGCTGTTTGTTGTTGCTGGGACCAATGTTCTTGTTGACATAAAACACAGACCATGAATCACAACAAGTGAATTCTTTGTTGGAAAAGATAGATGATCTTTGGACAACAGTGCAGGGCAGAAAGCCTGGCTTAGTCACTGGCTATCACTTTCCAAGGCCAGCTTCTAATCCTCACTGTAAAAGGTGAAAAAAAAAGTGCTGTGTAATCATCCTGTTTCTAGTAAACAATAAGGACATTTAAACACCATCACCTGAAACTGAATGAGGGAAAATGTCCATCCCTGTGCAGTAGCTGGAGCTTCAGACTCTGGTGAACCCTCTGTGAATAGCAAGTGTGTGTGGTTCTGTGCCTTGGAACACACTGGAGAAGGCTCTGGCTTGTAGTGGTGACTGAGTTCTGCAGTACTGATGGTTTGAGAGTCCAAAACAATCACCAATCTAGAGAGAGCCAGCCCCAGGGTACCTCTGCCATGCAGTCAGTAATGTGAGAAGTTACATGAGAGGTTATCCCTACTGAGGAGTTACTTTCTTTATTGTGATGCAGCTGAGGACATCTTCCTGTGCCTGGAAGGAGAATGTCCCTCACCTCCTAATCTGTTTTATCCTGAAGAAGGTCCAGAATATGCTCCCTACTCTTATGCTTGATAGTTGTTTCATTTTTTGTGTGTGTGTGTTTTTCTCTGCTGTTGTCTAGTATGAAGGAGCTTTTTGTGAGGACATGGGTTATCCTGATTTACTGGTTTTCCATGTTTCCTCTTGTTTTCACTAGCAATTAGGAAATAGAGTGTTAAATTTTCATATAATATAAGGTTTTTCTTATGGCAAAGTCACTGTCTATGAACCAGGGGAGCTAGGTGAAAAGCAGGGTTTAAGGCAATAGAGATTAATTTAATTGGGGTGGAGGAATGAGGGTCTAGTGTCACCTCCTTTGGGATGCTTGGAACATGATCTGGAATGATGAGAGCTTTCTTTTCTGAACTCAGGATGATGAAATTATCAGGGGCTTTCCTTAGGACTGTATAATACACAAACTATTTTTTTTTTTTCTGAGAAACATTTTTCTTAGCGGGGACCTGAACAAGGAAAGTTTCTTAAGTAAAGATTACCTTGCAGGGAATTTGTCCTGGGAATCACTCTCCAGGAGCATTTTTTCCCTGAGTATATGCAGTTATTTATATTATGTATCACCTTTTCTAAATCTTAGAGATACATCCATTCTGTATGAGCATAACTACAAGCAGAATTTCAGAAATATTGCAACTACTTTAGAAAGTAATGTGGGATTGTTTAATTTCTAAACTCTTGTTATATTAATCAGAATCACACACAGTCCTGTCCATTTTATTACATTTTGTAGGTGTCTCATTATAAACAAAAGCATAAAATACAAATTCTGGAAAAATCTATGCTAGTAAATGAAGTACTTTTTGACTCATTCATTTTTCTTCTATAAACCCAGAATGAAAATGGGAATTAGCCCTGAATCATCTACTTATTTCCATCAATTAGATAAAGAGTTTTGGTACTTAATTTCAAGTTTGAGGTTAGCTGGTTTGGATGTATAGTAGGCTTCAAAACTGATTTTGGAATTTTATCTTTAAATTCTCAGTAAGAGAAATAATCAGAAGTCACCAGTTTAAGTTAGTTCAGTATTGCATGGGTTGTGTTATCAGAAGTCACTGGTTTGTTAGTTCAGTATTGCATGGGTTGTGTTATCAATTCATTCCTGCTGTGGGAAGACATATCTACAATCCATGTTTACAGAGAGTAAACAGTAGTGAGTTTGCTAGGGCACTGAGTTACTAAGACCTTTTAGTATCATTAAATTCTGCAGCCATCAAGCAGTCCTGACAGCTCTGCAGGGATCACTCCCGGGTCTCTCTGTGCTAGACTGACTTCCTTCTGCTCAGATCTTGACCTGCATCTCTCAACTCCTCTTGCATGTCCAACCCCTGGTTTCAGTGCATTGCCTTCCTCTTCAGGTCATCTTTTCACCACCTCTCTGTGACTTGCCTCCAGCTCTCTGCCTCAGAACTGTGTTTTGAACAGACTGGCTAGCCCTTTGGGAACACATCCTGCACAGTATTTGTCACGATGCTGTCCTGTCATTGCCTATGGAGAGCTGTGTGTTTTCAGAGGCTCTTCCAAGAGGCAGCAGGATCCCCGTGGGGACTGTTGCTGTGCAGTGCTGGGGCAGTGGATGAAACGGGCTCCAGCTGGCACAGGCTCCCAGGACAGAAATGAACTAAAACACCATTCCATCTAATGCAGATGCTCTTTGCTGTGACTCGTTTCTTGCTAGTTTGTATGAAGGGCACTTCATTAAAATAACTTGTGTTGTCAAGTGACTCACAGGTCACCCACCTTGTGTTTCTGCACTACTGTTCTGAAGAGACTGTCACAATTAGTTGGTATGCCTGGAGTCCATCACAGATTTAATACAGTAACTTGGGCTTTTTTCCTTCTAATTTTCCAGGAGGTCTCACCTTTTAGCATTTACTCCATGCATTATTTAAAAATAATAAGGTCCAGGATTTTAAACCTGGCAGGTCCTTCTTGTCCAGTGTGTCCTCCATGCAGCTAAAACCCTCCTAATCTCACAGGCTGGCTGCCACAAGCCCCTTGAATTTAATCTTGACAAAGGTTCTTCCTCCTGCTTCCAAAACCTGTTTCATCTTTCCAGTTTATCATCCTGAGTATTTCTCTCCCACTTTGTTTCTTTCTGCTTCCTTTCCACCTTCTGCTGCATTGAACACCCCTGTCTTGTCTTTCCTTTTAAAACTCCTCTTTACATAAATCCATGTACTCCTTAAGTTCTTCTCTGGCACCAGTGCCTGTCTCTAATTAGTCTCAACAACTCCTCTGTAGTTGATTTTTCCTTAGAATGTCTATACTTTCTCCCTAATTCCTGGAAGCAGGGCTTTAAACAAGCACAAAGCTTGTGTCTCAAAACCCCAACTTTCCTGGAAAATATACTTCATAGTGCCTGGTTTGCTTCTGATGAATTTGCAGAGGATGGGCACTGCTGTTCTCCACCTAGCACATCTACTGTGACAGTCCTTCATTGTCACTACTGACCACAGCACTTCTGTGACAGAGAGCATCTGTGACTTACCTGCATGAATCACTTCCTTGAGGCCCCAAAACAGCAACCAGAGCCTGTGCTGCTACTGCACTGTAGGACACACACAGAGTGAGAGATCTGGAGCACTGATTTTTCATGACTCTATGAACAACAAATATATTGTAAGCTAGTAGAGAAGGGGAGAACTCAGCTGTGATTTTCTGGTACTTAATTTTGTGCAGTGTTTCGTTACCACAGTGACAGGAACTAAATAAAACTGTAAGATACAGGTTCCAAAAAACTTCCCTCAGCATAGAGTGGTGTGTGGGCTGAACTGTCTTCATCTGGCTTAGGTGCTGATTTTGGGATAGAGCTGAGTGGAAAGAACAAGTGGTTTGAAAATGTGCCTGAAGTCCATCTAGTTTGGTTTTGATATGAAGCAGGCAGATCTTCATTTGATAAAGCAGCCTTTCAACCCTGGCAGGTGTTTTGTGTTATTCTTGAGGAGAGGTTTTTCTAGGGGGAGATTCCCATTACCTTTTGTCCTATCAATGCAAGCAGTCCAAAAAGGAACAGAGATGAACAAAACTAGAGTCCATTCAAAATGTTGCTTCTCTAATATGTCTGATGTAAATGACAGTCATTGCAAATTACTCAACTACATAAGAAATGGGGAAAAAATCCAAAAGAACCAATAAAAAGTTGTAGAGATCTTAAAGAGGGGTTAATATTTCAAGCTTGTTTGCATAAAATATCAGCATATCAGTTTATAATATTATATGTAGCACTTAAATATTCACACCCAGAATTACCTGGGTTTGTGTGCCTGTGTGTTCTCAGAATTGTGGAAGCTACAAAGGACCCCTGCCCATGAGAAATTTGATGTGGCTCTGTGTGCTCCAGCCTGAGTCAGCTGGACTTTGGATGCAGAGAGGCACAGACCTTCAAGCTGCACAAATGGGCTACAGTTCTGATCACAGCCAAGGATTTTTCTGCCAAGAAAAGCCATGATGTTACAGTAAATACCCTTCATTCAATATTTATTATAAAATAACATGATTCACGTGTGCTTTTTGAGTGCATCTAAATGGATCAGCCTCAGCCCTCCTTCTCTCTCATTTTGCATCATTTTCGTCATAAGAATATTTCTTGAACACTTCTTTGACTTGTAAAGATTGGGATCTGGTATCACAATGGTTGAGGCCATTGCATTCTATATCCCATTTTCTCTTTTACTAGACTTTTATCATGATGGCACAAGAAAATGGTCTCATTAGAAGGTTTTTCCACCTACTTCACAGGAACATTCATCAGCCATTGCTGGATGTTGCTAGGTAGCCAGGTGATCTTCAACTGGAACTCACCTCAGCTCATAAATTCCTGCAATCTGACATCCACGACTTGCCAGCAGAATGGCAGAGATGGCACCATTTATACAGCAGGATACATTGCAAAAGCTTTTGGTTTATAATCGTTCATTACTTTCTAAGTCTGAAGTTTGTACTCTTCTCATACATTGTTATTCATGTTTGTTTTTTTCTCTCCACATCCTCTGGCCGTGATGGAGTTACTGCTCTCCACAGAGCCCATACAGTGCTGCTTTTTAGATCTGTGACCAAAACAATGCTGATAACACTTTAATGTTTTAGCTGTTGCTGGGCAGTGTTTGTACAGCATTGAGGGCACCTCTGCTTTTCACCCTGCCCACCCAGGGTGCACAAGAGATTGGAGGGGATACAGCCAGACAGATGACCCCAGCTGTGCAAAGTTCTGTTCCATGCCATCTAATGGCATGCTTAAAACACAACAGAGAGGAGCGGGGCGTGGGCAGGTTACCCATCTTCTGCTCAGGAACAGGCTGGGCATCACTCTGCCTGTGGCAGGGGGTGAGTGAGCCTTTGCATTGCTTCTTTATTGTTTTCTGTCTTCTTCCACTCCTCCTTTGCTTGTTAAATGATCAAACTGTGATTGTCTGCACTTCCATTTCTGTTCTGTGGGTAGGGGAGATGGGTGAGCAGCTGTGTAGTGCTTAGGTGCTTACTGGGGCTAACCCACCTCTCTGTGTCATGGTCAGAACAGAAAGAGCTCATAGTTCCCTAGAAATTAAGGTGCTCCTGTATGCCATGAGGAAGCTGCCAAACAGGGACAGGAACTGCAAGCATCAGAGTTAAAGAGGCTGTGTTACACCTGTAGCCATTTCACCCTGATATGGTTAACACAAGAATGAAACAGAAAACAAGTTACCTGGCGTGGCAGTAGGTGAAATAAAGTGGCCTCAGGAGGGTACTGGTCACACCACAGGTGGCTCAGCAGGTCACCAGCAGCTGGCCATGAGGCACCAGCCTTTGGAACCACATGCACAAGCCCTGACTCACTCCTCCTTATCCTGTGGAGTCTGTGTGGCAATGGCAGTCAGACTGGAGAAGCAACATCTGAGCCTGTTTGCTCTCTGTTCATCTTCAGGGATACACAGAATATCAACAGCCACAGGTCAATTAAAACTGGGGTTTAATAACTATCACCAATAAGGCAATACACGACACATCAGTTCTGAGAGCTTTTGGGGGAACAAGTTCTAGCGTGGATGTAGATGACACTGGTACTATTCTGTTAGTGCTGAAGTTTAATTTTTGTCACTAATGCATTTTTCTAGTAGAGCTTAAAGGTCACGTCCCTAAGGATACAGCAGCATTTGTGTTAGCAGAGTCTGGCTTTCTTTTTGGATAACAGTCATCTCGGATCGGGTATTGCTAGAGGACAAGTGAAAGTGAGACTGGAGGGAGAAGGAGAGGAGGGGGGATATTATATAGCTTTACATCCATCTTCATCACCAGAGGGTCACAAAAGCATTGCTGTCTTAACAAGCAACACAGCTCCTTGCACTCGGGTCCCAGGAGCTGCAGCAGAGATCTTTTCAAGGTGAGCAGACTGGCCTAATGGAGAATGTCTCCAGACAGGGAGATTTATGAAGATCTACTTTATGCTGGCAGCAGAAGGCCTGGCACGACTGTGTTCTCCCCAGAGGAGTGATGCTATTTGTGCTCCCCCAGGAGAGCCTAGGTTGCTCTCCTTGTGCAAGCCTGTCGAGGCAAGGGCTCACTGTGCCCACCTAACACTCCAAACCAAGGCATTAACTACCTCTTCCCAAACACAAGCTGCTTGTTTATGTGCTCCTAAGGTTTCTGAAATTCAGACACTCAGCCCAGGAATGTAATTTAAGTACACTGCCTTTCATGAGCCCCAGAGGAGAGATGCTGGGGGGGGGGGGGGGGGTGGTGGACGCAAGCACCGAGGTTTAGCGAGAGCTCAGACCACAGAAAATCCCTGTGTAAAATCCACAGCACATGCCCTGCGATCCGGAGAGTGCCCCGCTTTGCATTACACCCTGAGCCACCATCTGCACCACGCATCGTGGATTTCTTTTTTGCCATCTCATCTTACCCTGCAGCAGTGACTGGGCCAACCCCGGCTGCTCCATCTGCAGCAAGGAGACTGCTGGCACTCCCCGTCCTGCAGGCTCATGACCGTGCCGCTTAGAGCCTCAAACAATATGCTCTTTTACACAATAATGAACAAAAGGCCAGTCCTGCTGTCTTCCCTGCTTCAGAAATAACAAACCCAAGGCGTACCTCAGTGCTAAAAATTTAAACGAGGAGGCTTGCTGCTCACATGATGCATGGAGGTGTTTCCTGTCGTCCAACTTGCAAGCAACATCTTGGCAAATACTGTTCTGGCACTTGGTAAGCCTTCCATTTGCAGAGTGATTCAGCATGACTCAGTGGCAGCAGCAGAGGTCAGGGTTTGTAATGAATTCTCACCAAAGCCAGGCAAAGAGATGCTGGGGTCACAAAGTGACTGCAAGCATGTTTTTATTTAGGGCGTATCTTTGGGGAGTTGATGTGAGAAAAAGATGCTGTAAATGAAGTGCCTGACTTCTTAAAATCCAGATGCCCCATTAAGTGCAAACATGCTTTAACTTGGTAGAGGCCTGTGGAAGGCAGCAAACAGCAGTATTATGTAGAGCTTTGTTTTTCATCATAATTTTCTCATGCCACAAATTGCAAGACTTCAATGTAAAACCAGAGCTGCAAGCTTGCCCCTACAAGGAAGCAAACCATCATCTTTAGAATAGCTGCTATCTCTGTGGTTGGCTAATTGGGTGTTTCTGCTTTACTGGTTTCCTGAGGTGGGTGATGGAAATACAGAGAAGAAAAATAAGAAGCACCAGCTTATGAGCCTGATCAAAGCTATGGATGTGATTCCACATTCCTGAATTCAATGAATTTTAAATACTAGTGCCCCTGGAAACAGAAGAGGTTTGGGTGGGAGGGAGAAAAGGACTGTAACAGAACTATTTCCATCAATGAAGACCCCTGATGGGAAGAACACAAATGGTGGTGTGCAGTTTGGAGATCTGTGCACAGCTTCAAGTGTGTCCTTCCTCTGGTGAAGTCTGTGGACTCAGTTTGTACAATTTTCAGACCACAAGTCCCAGGTTTCTCTCACTAGCACCACACTGATGTCTAATCCAGGCAAATCTGTCATCAGTTTAAGAGTGTCCTGGTTTGTGTGACAACAGAATTATTTTCAATGATTTCAGCTCAGTTCTAAGTGGACTGTGTGAAATTAGCAGTGTGTTTTCACAGACATAAGTGATGTTTAGAGTTAGTACCAAGGGTTGGTGCTGGATTTGTGCACCACACTGGGGGTGCAGAAAGTAAAAGGCCAAACCTGTGGGGAGGAGTGGCCAGGACAGGTGACCCCAAACTGAGCAGTGAGGGATTCCAGCCCATATTCAGTATAAAGCTGAGGGACTCTGTCCATTCTGCCTTTGATCCTGATCTGTGTGTTGCTGATTCCAGTACCAGAATCCAGCTCCTGAACATGATTCCAATCTGCTGCTGGGCCCAGTCTGGAACTGTCCCAGTGCCTGCTCCACAGCATCAGTGGTGACAGTGATATAAGTGCCACTGGGGGGTTGGGTTTGATACTGGTTTTGTGTATATTTGTATATATTTAATTTTTATTATTATTGCTATTTTCATTAGCTGTTCTAGTTCCTTTTTCTAATCACTCTCTCTCCCTTATTCCCTTTCTCTTCCCCTGTGTGGAGGGAGGGGGCTTAGAAGAGAGTGTGTGTTATAGGTCTAGAGGGCTGTCCTGGCCCTAAGTCATGACAAAGAGACCCTGATGTATTCTTGCAAATGCATCTCCCAGGCAGCTGCAGAGCCAGGTGCTTGCCACATATTCTAGGTTGCCTGTGCTTCTGACAAAGCTGAACCCACCTCAGTACCTGCCAGAGGCTTGTCCTTCACAAGTGATCAAGTCATAGTTTACCTAGGAATGGGGAAAAATTGGAATGTTGTTCCAAATTCAGTAGGTGCTAGTTTCTAGTCTAATTCACTATCTAGGCATAGCTAATTACAAGTTCCTCAGAAGCTCTCAGAAGCAATATCCATAATTGCTGAAAGCAAGCTGCAGAATGAATTCTAGCAGTTTTGGTACAAGTCTCAGCCCAGCATGAGTGGCATGCACAGAAAGGGCAAGAGGCTCAAATGCTAAACTCAGTTTCAGTTCCTGGATTGAATATCTTTGAATATTTTATTTATGATTATGTGATTTTCCTCTCCATGTAAAGAACAAATATTAACCAAAATTAACATCAGGTTTAAAGAAAAATGAAACCATCAACTGTTATTAAGGACTGTCATTAAAAAATGACACTGACGGAATAAAACATCCTTAAGTGCTTGTGTTCTCACTCCTTTTCTCCTTCTGAGCCCCATGTCTGTTTCTCCCTAATTGTTACTTCTCCTCTTTACCTCTGCATTGCTTTCTGCAGCATTTGCTTCTACCCAGTTTCCATTTTCTTCCATAACATGATATAGCCAACATTACAAGTCCACTTTAGTTCCTGTTTCAGAGATGCCAGCAAGGTCAACAGGATTCATACTTCTGACAGACTTTTTATCAAACTGTCTGTGTGCAGGGATTGTGAGTAAGACTTTTACCAGCATTATTGTAACCCATGCTATATATAGAAGACAATTCCCCATTATCTTGTATGCCACAAGAGGCACACGCATAAGCACACAGAGTAGATTACAGAAGATAGTAGATTTCCATATTGAGATGCTTTGTACTTGCCACCCTTGCTGTATTGTAAAATAAAAGCCTGATCCCAGAGCTTAGAGTTGCAGATGGCTTGAACTTAACTAACCTAAACACTTGTCTAGACAAATGTGTTTCTAAAATTGAGTTAGCGACTCTTAGCTTGGACACCATCTAATCCCAGTGAATTGTGTTAGCCAGCCTCATTAAACCCCAAGTTCATTTTAACCAGATAACGTGCATTAAAATACAATTCAAACCGCACGAACCTGGGGTTTAAAATGTGTTACCTAACATGTGTTGTTATCGAAAATTACCTGCTTTATATTTGCAACTAGACATGGTCATCCATCTTGATGGCTTAAACTGATTTATTTTTCAGTAATGCTGGTTCAATTGAGTTAACGAGATCAAAAGCTTCCAACGCTCATGAAGCTGCAGGTTGAAGGCATATCAGGCTGTGATTAGATGTCAGTGCAGAGCAGCCCAGGTTTCAGTTTGAAGGGTTGCTTGTGTACTTAGGACATGGTGCCCGTTTCCTACCAGCCTCCCACGGCTACTGGGGGGCATCCCACCCAACAGACTCCTAGAAGTGAGGCCGGGATGGTGCCCTCTTCCATCGCCAGACCTACAGCACTTGGCACCAGCCTTCTTCAGACCCGAGGGAGAGCAGAAGGCTCCCGTGGTGTGCCCGTGCCGGCGGTACGGTGACTGCTTCCAGCGCGGGGCATGAAGAAGTGTGTCCCCAGGAGATCACCAAGGAATCGTCTGAGGCGCCGACAGCCCTGTGTGGACACAAGAGTGTTCGTCCTCCCGCCAAACGCTACCACAAACGCTCCGCACCAGTCCCAGCGCCCGGGACACGATCACCC
>JANHGL010003692.1:44004-61230 GCA_024611195.1 Ceyx melanurus | reverse complement strand
GGGGGGGGGGGGAAGATAAAAACCCAAGTACACCTGTTTTCAATTGTCTTCAGTGTGGTTGGAACAGAGGAGGTTCCCGTCTCAAGCACAGGTAGGGCTTTTTGCTATTTCTATTTTTCACTTTGTTGTTTTAGTACTGTTATTATTTATGTTGCTTTTTCTTTTTGTTGGTTTATTAAACTGCCCTTATCTCAACCCATGGAGTTTCCTCCTGATTCCTGTTCCCCTCCCCCCAGGGGGTGGAGGGAAGCAGTGGGTTGAGTGGCTACATGGTGTTTTGCTGCCAGCAGAAATTAAAGCATAACAGGTGTTAGTTGTTGTTTGGTTGGTGTTTGTTTGATGGGTTTGTGTTCTGTTTTTAATATATTTTTAACTTGAGAATGAAGAGCATCTTGGAATGCAGGGAGATTGTACATGAAGGATGAGTACTCTCCAAACTGGGCTGCTTTTGTTCACTTAATATTCTAAGAATGTAATGGATTTTTAAAAGCAAGATCTATAGAAAATAGGTGTGCAATAATATGGAGGGTAAGAATGTAACATGTAGCTCTTCTAGGAGTAAACTAATACAAGTTCTGCCTCCTTTGGGAAGGGAAAAGAGATTAAGACAGAAGTCATTAAGCTTCTGTTAGAGGGCAGTAAAGAAGGAATGGAAAAATAAAGTTTTATTATCCTGTGACCATTAAAATATGCAAGTGATGAATATCTATTTAGCTGTTAAGAAAGGGGGACTAGCTGGAAAAATAAGAACATAGATAGGACTTTACAGCTTCTTTTCCTTTGCTTATTAGTAAAAATTAAAAGATTCATGGATAAATGTAGTACAGTAAGAGTCAAAGCAGGTTTTGTACAAAAGAAAGTTATGCCTCAGAAACAGGAATTCTCTGAGAACATGTGTATTGGGGTGATCCAGCTGATGTTGCTAATTTTTGTCAGACTTTCAACAAAATATGACATTAAAGGCACTCAAGCTAAGCTCTTAAAAATTAAGAGGGAAAGCACTCTGGCTGAGGAAGAGGAAACAAATGATAAGAATTACCATTTTTACAGGGGAAGGCTGCTGCAGGTGGGTTTGTTGTGGATTTTAGGTAGAACCTGTGCCATTCAACACATTCATTAAATGGCCTGGGTAAGAAGATTAGTTAATAGTGAAAGACAAAATTTACTGAAATGGAACACTCAAGGTAGTAAAAGCTAAAACTGACTGCAGAATAAACACAATAAAAAGTAACTGGGTATCAGCATGGAACCAAAGGCTCAATATTGATAAATGTCACATAATACACAAAGTAAAAAATAACCTTAACTATTCATGTGATTTGATGGGCTCTGGATTAGCTATTTCCACTGAGGATGGTACTCTGAAAGTCATTGTGTTTCTCTGAAAGCATCAGCTAATTCTAGGAGTAGTTAAAAAAGTAAATTGGCTCTTGAGAATTATTAGGAAAGGAAGTGAAAGCAGAGCAGAAAACATTCTGCTATTGTGTAAAGCTGTCCTCGTCTCTCTAATTTGGTATGCAGTTGGAGTCCTCATCTCAGAAAGGATACAAGTAGGGCTAGTATGAAGACAGGCATGAATATTATTATATAGCTTCCATCTGAAAAAACTACAAATCTCCAGCCTGGAGAAAGAGATCACCAAGGAGAAGATAAAATAGAGCTTCTTAAAATCAATGGTGGTGTGGAGCAGGTGAACAAGGAATGCATATTTTTCATTGTTTCTCAGAAAATGAAAAATGGAGAAAGGAATGGCAATACATTTAAAAGAGGAGGGGGTGTGGGTGGGGAGAAATCTCTGCTGCCACTTAATGACATGGAAGTCACCCAGAAAAATATGAGGTTCAAAGTTATAAGCAGGTTCAGGAAGGAATGAGGCAAGTTTTTGAAGGGTCAGTTGAGATGCTGGTGCACATGTGACCACCACCTATCACCTCCCTAAGCTGCTGGGGGGCACTCTATGTCTGTCCCACTTACTTCTGGCCATTTTCTAAATGTGGGTATTCTGCTGAAACGGTTGAGGAAGAAAGGCAAGTTCTTGGGCTGTGATGGTGTTTATCTGCTTTACACCGGGCAGAAATTTTTCCTGCTTTAGTGAGGATCAGAGTGCTGAAGGGCAATCAAGTGATGATGCATTTGGCCCACAGTGAAATGCTCACAAGATCTGAAGTTGGAATAAAAGTCCCCAGTGGCTTGTTATAAAAACATGATTTTTTTGCAAGTTAATCCCTCCAGACCACGTTCTCTCAACATCTGTGAGGATTAAAATAATACAAACCAATCTAGACCCAGTTTAGTTTTAGCATCACCAAAAAGAAGTTCTCCTTAGGTTTGCAAAGCTACTGGAAGCTCTTGCAGCTTTACTCCCCCCTGGCAGTGGCTGTTCTGTGTGCCCAAGCTTGTCTGTCCTAGCACCAGTTCTGACAATAGTGTATAAAGAGAGATGAATATATCACAAAATGTCTATGGCTTGAAGAGAGCTTTCTATCTAAAGAGGTCTGCTTGCCTTCCCCACAATGAAGCACTTGGAGATCTGTGGATGAAAAAACCCAGCACTGTATAGAACAATGAAAGTACTAACACTGTGTGGGATAAATCCTACAGTATCAGGCAGGCCTGAGATAATTACAGTTTTCCAGCAGAGGAAGGAGGCAGCAAGCTGTGTAGAATTTGGATTTTTATCTGTTCCCTTTCTGCCATCAGAGGAGTAACATTCATGCTCAGTTTGTATGAAAAAAGTGTAATGAAACTCCTCTGTAAGTAACTTAAAAGCTGAATAACTCATTAGGACTTCTGTCCTCCAATTATGTCCCAATTTTCTTACCCCATAAGGTGCTGGTTAAATCCTACTTCATTTTGTATTTCCATCTATTATGCCAGTAATCACTCTGATGTCTTTGAGGTTTATCTTTGCTGGCCTCACAACGCTGCACGGCTTAGAGTGCAGACGGAAGAAGGGGTCTGCCTTTGGACATGGTGTCCTGATCACAGCTTTGCAGGGTTCAAAGATTACCACTACCAACAGCTTGTCCTCTCCATTCCCCCTGAGGTTTACTGACCTCTGCATTTAGAGTTTGCACATGTAGTCATAGAATCATAGAAAGGCTGAGGTTGGAAGGTACTTCTAGAGACTGCCTAGTCCAACAATCACAGTGGGGTCAGCTAGAGAGGGTTGTTCAGCTCCATGTTCAGGTTTTGGATATCTGCAAGGATGGAGCTGCTACAGCCTGTCTGGAAAATGTGTTCCAGTGTTTACAAGGAGAATCAAACTTAAGAAAAAAATTGTGCTTTATTTTTATTTTAAGCTTGCATGGATTTTCATACGTTTCACTGTGTCTCTTGTCCTGTCACTGAGAAGAGTCTGTCTTGGGGTTTTTTGCATCTTTATCCATCAGATATTTCCATTTGTTAAAAAGATACCACCACCCCTGAGGCTTCTCTTATCTCTGTCTCTCCTCAAATGTGATGCATCAAGCCCTTAATCATCTTAGTGGCCCTTCACTGGACTTGCTCCAGCACCTACTTGTCCAGAACTGGACAAGCAGCACTCCAGACATGTCTTCCCATGCCTGAGTAGAAGCAGTGTAGTCTCTCTTGGCTGCTTGGTGATGGTCTTCCAGCAATCCAGGCTGCTGACCTTCTTTACTTGAAAAGCATGTGTATGGCTTGGAGAGGACAGTAACCAGAGGTGGGGATGGAGGATTGTTTAACTCTGTTCAACATCAGGCAGAACAACACGGGTAGCCTCTCCCTGCATGGTAAAATGCAAACAGGTCCCTTCTGAGCAAAGCTCATGCAGGTTTTGGGGGGCTGGAGGGGGATAATGTTGTCTATAACTTGTTGGTGGCAGGAGAAGGTGTTTTTCCCTCGCACTGATTCATGACTGACAGGGCAGGGTGCAGATAGACAGGCTGGCTCCATGGTTTGGCTGCCAGCAGCTTGGTGGTGCATGCAGTACACCTGAGGTGTGGTGTCCCCAGCCCTGCTCTTCTCTTCCAGCTGTCTCCAGTTGTGCCAGGCTTCTCCACAGGCTGGGAAGTCCTTGTGGTGCTGTATTGAATGGGCAGGCTTATGCAGATGTATGAAAATGTGATGTGTAATTTTGCCTGGTGAAACAGGGCTGAGCAAGCAAGTACATCTATGAGGCATAGCTCATAAGAGATACTGGCTCAGCTCCTGGGAGCAGAGTATCTGTCTTAGTCCAGTGCAGTCCTTTTAGCAGGGCTAATTAGCCTGGGCATGGCTTGTCACTGCTCCCCTGGTGCCAAATCTCAACTAGTCTGGACACAAATGAAGTACACTGTATTTATTGCATGTTGTAAACACGACCCTAGGTTACTCTTTCACTTAGGCTCAGCTCCATGAGGGGATTTGGATACCTAATTCTGTGCAGCCAGTGGGAGTTGGGTATCCAGTTCTGTCAGAGGATCCGGTCCTGAGGCTCTTAGGCCAATGTTACTCAAGAGATATTGGATATGATTCAATGAGTGTAAATCAGCATTGTTCCCTTTATCTGAAAAAGGGTCATTTTGATTTATACCAGCTCAGGAGCTGGCATGCTGATTTTGTAGGAAAATGCTTGCATTTCCTCCTAAAGCCTATGGCTGTGTCTCTGAGTGATCTGTATTCCACTGTGACACAGAATTTTTTTAAAACTTGGGAGCCATTTGCAACTTCACTGCCATGCTGTGACATGATGCATTGCTTTGTAAACAGGGCCTTAAACATCCAGGGTCTTAAATCCATAAACTGACTGGGTCTTGGCAACACTTTGAAAGTCTCTTTGCCAAATGGCATACATTACAGTACCCTCTGAGCAGGCTTCACAAAAATCCGACTGTCTGAAATGTTCACATTTCTTTTGACACTATACCAAGACATTATGAGGCTACCTAAGGCTTATTTTCCCCTAACAACAAAAAAAAGAAAAATATCTGTTCTATGTGTAAAAAGATGCATCTGAAATACATGACACGGACTCCTTCTGATGTTTTACTTCCTCCTTCAAAAATAAACAATTTCATTGTTTAATAAAATGAATGCAATATCCTTCCTGTGACACCTTGACATTCATGTCTCTTCTCTTTCCTCTTGGCTCCCTGCTCTCTAGATGGAGCTAAGCAGGGACAGCTGCTGTAGGTACTGATCTGTCTTCTGCTATTCTCACATACACCATTCATCTGCTTTCAATAGATCTTTTTTATCCCCCCTCTTCATAAAGCTATAGCTATATTTTTCTGCAGCTTTACTTTCTACTGAGGCATCCATGTTACCATTCTAATTTATCATGTCACAGCACTGTGTTACTTTTAAGCAGTATGTTGTCCATGAGCACTCATGTTTGGCAAGCAGTGCGAGTGGCTTGTGGAGAGCTCTAACTTGATCAGGCTTCCATTAATAAGCCTTCTTGAGGCTTGGATTAGTGTGGTTACACAAGCTGCTGCTCTGCATACTTCAGGTGCTTGTAGAGAAAAATGGATTATTATTTTTTTTTCCATATTGTCCTAATTTAAATCAAATTGCTTCCTCTCAGTGTTGTAACTCTACATAGAAGTTGGGGGGGTGGGGGAATAAATCCTTCTAGCTGTCTGTCTCCAGATCTTTCATCTCCAATCTTAATTTCCATTGCTGTCTATTGACTGCCTGTCCTACTGACCCCTTACCATCCCTTAAAAGCAAAAATAACCAAAAGGGGCAGCAGAGTTCCATGATGCAGATTTGATTGGGGTTTTGCCTATGACTTCATTAGTCCTGTAAAGTCTGCTTGTTTCAGAGACAGTGCTGAAAGCTAACCCTTCAAGTGCAAATGGACACACCAGCCCCAAGGTGAACACAGCAGTTTTGTTTTCCTACTGCAGTTACTTCAAAAGCAACAGCTTCTAAGTTATCATAGCTAGTTGTGGTCTCCTTGTGACCACATGCCAAAATGAAGCATGTTGTAAAATATGAAAGAAAACAGGAAATTCATGGAGGCAAATGCCTTTACTCTCCAAATGTCAAAGATGTCAGGTCTCCTATTCTAAATGAGTCATAGAGCCTTCAGCTAGTGATTGAAAAGGACCCCAGTTTGGCAGATGGCTCCTACTCTTAAAGTAAAGCACCTTTCTTCTAAGTAAGGAATTCAGTGTTGGAAGTATCCATTGTAGTGTCCAAAAAAATAATAGAAAAGAACATTTTCTGGATGCACCTGCATGCCATTCAGAATGGAAGCAGTTAATAACCCAATTACTTCACAGCATCCTCTTCAGTTTCAGTTTCCATTCTCTTTTATAACCATCTAAGAGGCTGTTGCCAAACTGCCTAGACATCCTTAGTGCTACCTGGTGAACTATAAATCTGCAGACAATGCTCTCCAAAAGTGAGCAGACTGAAACGATGTAAAATGAATTTTGGTCCTTTGCTCCAGCATCTCTCAACATTTATGTTCTTCTTTAACTGATGGCATCGAGGTGGGCATGAAGACAGTAGTTTGGAAATGTTGTTGTTAGGCATTTCATTGCTCCTTATGCACTGAACCTTTCATGGAAGAGGAAAGTGATCATTGGTTGTGGTGCAGATAGTGCAGCTGCAGCACCTAGCACTTGGTGAAAACCAGGAGGGTAATACCCAACAAATACAAAGCATGTCTGCAGCAGGGACCCTTTTGGGCCCTCCTTGTGGCCACAGTCAAATCCATCATAGGTTTTGTTTGCTCAGCATATGACAAATGACAAGTCAAGATCTCAGCCTAGTTGCTGAAGAATTAAGATGCCTTTATCACTCAAGGCACCACTGTTGTTGACTGAATGGCTGCAAGGGCCCATCTATGCTTGGAGCCACCTTAATCACAGAGGTATATCAGAGCATGATCTGGGGCAAGTGTAGTAGTGCCCACTCTATCACTGTCATCCTTCCCATCAGATTGCTCATACAGGACTTCTCTCAACACTGTTTCAGAGCAAGACTTCTCTGAAAGGGGAAAGAAGTATATTCAGTAATGTATCCTTTGATTGCTTTGATGCATGGACTTGCGGAGCTTGGGTGATTATTGGGTCAGCAATCAGCACCTAGATGACTAGAAGCTGGACACTGTTCAGAGCTGTTGGTTAATTTTTGCCTGCACTATATGAAAGAGCAGCAGGGTGGGAAGGGTGTTCTTCCCTCTTGCCATTCTTCCTTCTGATTCATTCCTGAGCTTTGATCCATGCATGCACTGTCTGTGATAAATGACCATTTCAGACCTTTGACAGATGAACAAGTGGCTCTTAGTGAAGAGGAGGGTATGCTGAATGGTGACTAAGAAAGGCTCAAGCTTTATACAAACTGTTTTTCACTTTCATGTCCTAAGGTGGACTCTGAATTAATTCTCCAGAAGAACCATTGGCACCAAGTTATGGCTAACTTGGAACACTTGAATCCCTTCTTCAAGCTGTGCAGTGTTCACATGAGTACAATAGCAGATGTAGCCTGTGATCTTGGAAGTCCTGCTCACTCCTGAGGCTACAGCTCAAAAGATCAGCTCCTGCCTGCCTGATTTACAGGGAGATGGGGAGAAAGCAGCCCCTCATTAATTTAAATGCAAATTTTAGAAAAGTTTCCTTCAATTCCTCTGTTGATGCTGCTGACTCAGGGAGGTGGCCCAGTGCAGCCCAGAAGACTTTGCCACAGTTAGTTCTTGAAAATGCCAATAGACAAAAGCGTGTCAAGCAAGCAGATATTTGCCTGATTCCCTGGCTGTTTCTCAAAATATGCAAACTTTAATACAGTGGTAAAATAGAAAAATTTACTGACAGAAAATACAATAACAGAATTATTTTTTTGGAAAAAAATGTATGGAGACTTTGTAGAAAATCAATACTTTAATTTTCCCAAACAATCTGAACAAGCAAATCACCTTCTATCTAACTCATTATGTCTTATTGAGAAGTGAATTGTAAGTCTTTCTTTTTCAAGTATGATTAAGTCTTACATGTCTCTTGTTGGCTAGATTTTCTATTGAGTGTAGTAGCAGCCAAAGAAAATGATGGCACAATTTTATGTGATTAGGACAAATCCCTAAAAATCTGGGCAATTTTCAGTAACTATGTCAAGGCAGTAACTAAAACAGAAATTTTAACACTTGTGAAAGCTTCATTGTTGGACCAAACAAATGGTTCCAATTGGTTGAGTTAAATTGTTTTTATTCATATCCTTGTGTTTTCTTCAGTTTTTTTTCTTGAGGACATCTGTTATTTTTTCTGTTGCTGTTTACGTAGTCTTTTTATGCACACTTCCAAGAATGAAAACACAGTTCATTCCTCTTCAAGTTTTATTTAGATAGTCTTTTGTCCAATTCATCTTTTATTGTCATTTTCCTTTTTTTAAATTAATTTTCTAATAGAATCACAATAGCGATTGTGACTAAATACAATTTACAATAAAGCTTTGTGTTAGAGATCTTGTCAAACGTGGTGTGAGTATTGTATACATCCCAGAAGGATGTAGGAGAAAAGCAAAACCAAGCCTGCAAATTAAGTCTATTGCCTTCTGCAGCAACTGAAAACTTTAACATTTAGCTCAAGGAAAAAAAAGGCAAGGCAGATGCTAAAAGAAAGGAAAACATAAATAATTTGTAAGTTTGTTAATAACCTCTGAAGGCATAAACAGTGTTGGGGAACAGACAGCTCCTGGAAATGCAAATGTGGTATTTTGTGGCTGGCTAAACCAAGGATTTGGGCGCTGTGTTTGTCAGTCTTTGGTTTGGGATGAGCTCACAGGGACATGCTATGAAAGCCTCAGGCTATTGAGTTGTCTTCTTCTGCAAAAGTCTTAATCCTGTTTACTTCTTCATGGATTTCTGCACCTGCTTTTTGCTGTGTTTGCCTTGGATTCAGCTTAGGTTTCCAAACATGGGTGTTCATCTGCCAGGCTCCTCTGCCAGCCTGTTTGAAGATAATTAGTTCACTTGTTCTGAATGATTTTTGTACTGTTAGCCAAGAGTTTATCTTTCTTCAGACTTCATACCTTGTAGTTGAACTTCATCACATCTTTCTGTGTGCCACCCAATCTAGGAGCATTGAGCTGCCATACAGAAAGGACAGGACCCCCAAAAGGTGGACTCACCTTTTTGCTGCTTTGAGTTTACTTGCCATTGGCACAGAACAAGTATTGGCCAAGATCTGCTTCTGTAAAGGTCTGTTTAGTCAATTTGGTTTGCAATCAATGTATCAACAAAACTGGCTTCATCACACGTTTCTTTTGCCACCAAGAGATGTTAACATTCATCAGGGGGAGATCTGCATCCCTGCTCCAACGGTTGAGTATGTTCAGGGCTAAATATTTTTCCTAGTACTTGAACAGATTTTTCCTATATTGTAACATGTCCATTGCTGTGTGTCCTTTTGCCAAGATTTAGTCTGGGCTTGTGTTTTTCATGGCATGGTTGAATAAATAAACATTTTTCAAATAATAAATAAATAATTTTGGACCCCAGTCCAAATAATAACTTAAGAGCTCTTCTTGGGAAGTTATTGAGAATGAGCTTCTGAAAGGTATTATTGTCCATAAAAATGCAAATTGGAATCTAGAAGCATCGTGGTCTCTAGATCAGGTGTTTTGCAAACCCCACTGGATGCCTGTGTCCTCTGAAGATGCTTGTGAACCTGCAGCCTCATGCAGCAGTACTTGAGAAGTGCATAACTGAAGCAGTGCTCACACAGGGACCCAAGCATCACCACAGAGCTGTTTGAAACAAGTTGATCTAAATAATATGCAGAAGAGCCCAAGAAGGAAGTTAAAGCTAGAATTTGGTGATGTGTGGGCAATCTGCATGAGAGAGAGAGGTGCAAAGAACTTGACTTCAAATCAAGGCAGGCATAGGTGCCTCCAGGGAAGCCCTTGGTGTGAAGGAGGAGCAGTAAATACAAGACAAGCAGTTTCAAATTGGCTTTTCATTATGGTTGGCTCATTTAAAAAAGCTGAGCTGGGTTTTCTTGAGTGTTTAATGTTTGCAGTATCTATTGATTTTAGCTGCTGTTGGTACATGCTTGACTGTTTCAGAATTGTCAGAGCAGCTGCTGTGCCAAAGCTGCTGCGCATCACTGCTGAGCACAAGAATCTCGTGGCTTGTTTGGGTTCCCCGTGCTGCTCTTACCCAGCTCACTCTCTCTTACCATATCCTTCCACTGTAATGCCTTTAGGGCAGGGCTGCCTCTTGCATCACATACAGCAACTGAAGTGATAAAGATCCTGACTGCACCTAGTGCTTCTAGGAATTGCTGCATAAAACACCCCATCCCATAATTACTTATTAATATGGCACGTATCAACGTGAGATATTTCATTGGCTTTAATAGGCTTTGGATCAGTTTCCTCAGTACTTCTGGTCTTTTTCACTTCTATTATTCATGAAGAAGCATGTTTAATTCAGAGTTAGGGACTGCAAATATATCTAGTGTACCCTGTGACGTGTGATGCTTTATCCACAGCTACAGAAGTTATTCCTAAGCTTAGAGCTGACTCATCTATGTGGATGAGTAGATAGCAGACCCTCTTCTGAGGCTTCTTGGACCTGTATGAAAGGAAACTTGAGTTCCTACACCTAGTCTGGATGATTTTCTCTCTGGGGTGTGTTCTTGTCCACTGCAGTGCACACCCTGGGTCTAAAAGGCAGCTTTTGACTGGGGAGTGCCATGTCAGCAATGCAGTTTAGCAGGTCAAAACACGGGTCATGCTCTGCTCCATCCTATTTTCATTCAGGGACAGTCTTTTTGTCAACCTTTCATTATCTTTCCCCCAGCTTTTACCTAAAGATAAAAAGAAACGGCTTATAATTCATTACAGTTCATTAAAATGAAAATAAAATTTATTTTGCATCAAAATGAAAAAATATGGCTTGTTCATTATTAGCATATAAATGGTATTTTTTTATGTCACTCTGCCACAAAATCACTTACATTTTCAATGATCACAGCACACAAAATTAATTTTTGATAGCCTTTTGTGATTTGGTTGAAAATTCCCATTTCTTTTTGTGCATTAACAGCAAACTGTATCCACTGCTATTCATACCAAATTTTAGATAATGAAGCAATTAAAAATACATGGATTGAAGATCTTATCTCATTTTTCCTCTGGCCTATTTCTGCTTCATTATTCATGAAGGGATATGTTTAATTCAGAGTTAGTAATTGCAGATATATCTAGTATAAATTGTGCCTTATATTCTTTTACCCAGTTTCAATTTATTTTAGCAAATAGATCTATGGGGGGAAAAAAGGAGCAGGAAAGACAAAAGGGCAAAAACTACATCTCGGTGTCGCCAAACAAAACCTTACAGGTCTATTGCTTGTAAAGTATGTCTGCAACTTTGGGGAAAAAGTTGATGCCATGGAGCACTGTACTTGGCATATTAATAATCTCCCATTTGTATCAAAGGGCTGAATTAAATTATTCCCATTTGAAGCAGTTTGAGAGACCTCGGGACTCTCTGTGACTGGTTTGCTGCTTTTATCCACAAAGACAAAAAATCTCAAGTAAGTGAAAAGCAGAAGTAGCAGAGACATAAAATTAGATAAATAGCAGGGATTGAAATAAAATGAAGGTGTTTTAGGCTAAGCAGAGGAACCTTTATTTGACCAGAAAGTGAGGATATTTCCATGTGTCTGGAGAGAGATGTGCCTATAGTGGCTTGATAAAACACTCAGATCCTGAACACATAATCAAAAGAGATTCCACTGGATTTGGGATCCAATTAAACAAAAGCCAGTCCTTGCAGGAGAATGGGCTGAGAAGGGGCTGCCAAAGTGCAGGAAGGGCTGTTTCTTGGCCGGATGGCTCCTGCCTTCCCCTCCCATAAATCTCAGTCCAGGGGTTGGATTAAGATTGGGATGAGGGTGCCAAGGAAAAGACAGCTGACACGCACAGCAGGAGAGAGCTTGAACTGGGCGGTCAAGATACTTCCAAGGCAGCTGGTGCAATTGTTCCACAAAGCCCAGCTCATGTGGGGACAACTCAAGGTCTTGAGCTAGGGCATGTCTGAGGGCTTTCTATGAGGTTTGGATGGTGCCCTAGGAAACTGCTCTTCATGGGGAGGTGCTAATTATATTCAAAAATTGTAAGGGTTGTCATTTGGCTACTATTTGGCAGATCAACACTCCCACACAATTGGATGTCATCTGCAAACTTATTGAGGGGTGCCTCAGTCCACACATCCGAGTCATCAATAAAGATGCCAAGCAAGACTGGCCCCAAAACTGATCCCTGAGGGACGCCCCTGGTGATTTGCAGCCAGCTGGATTGCACCCCGTTTATCACAACTCTCTGAGTATGACCAGCCAGCCAGTTTTTAACCCAGTGAAGAGTACATTTGCCTATACCACAATTTGCCAGTTTCTCCTGGAGAATGCTGTGGGAGACTGTGTCAAAGGCCTTACTAGAGTCCAAGTAGATAACCTTCCCCCATCCAAAAGGTGAATCACATGGTCATAGAAAGAGATCAGGTTTGTTAAGCAAGATCTCCCTTTCATAAACCCATGCTGGGTGGCCCTGATCCCTTGGCTTCCCTGCAATTGCCATGAGAGCTCACTCAAGATAATCCTTTCCATGATATTTCCAGGTACCAAAGTCAGGCTGACATGCCTGTAGTCCCCCGGATCCAAGAAAGGATTTGTTTTAGTCACTAAGGACACAGCCCCAGATCTCACTTTATACTTGTGGAACTTTTTGAATGTATATCTCAGACTTGAAGTAGAGTTTATATAATTAACAATTTGGATTTATTACACATTATGATCAGCACTTTCTACTGCAATTATTAATGCAAATATTTCTGCCCAGTTATTTGATTAACTGAATAACTTGCAAAGTGATGCATAGCCTTTTCCTATGTAGTCTTTGATTCATAATTTCAGTAAGTTAATTAATTACAATCTTATTTTCCTCTCAATGAATTCTGATGTGCTCTGATGACTTTGGAAGTCTTAAACATGGTGTGAATGATTCTCAGCTAAAGTTTTAGAGTTTTAATGTTTTGTAGAAAATAGCACTTAATTTTTTGGTATAGAGCAGACTTCAGAACAGCCATCAGCACTAACAGAAGTTCTGACTTCTCCCTATGCTCCACAAAGAAAATCTGTCCCTTCAGAGACAAATACCCCTATTTTCCCTTGATAATTGGCAGACATCACTTTGAATGAAGTTACACTGCATTCAACTGCTCTGGCCAACATAAGTTCCCTGACCTGCCATTGCCCTGACCATTCCAATGGTGAGCAGCCATTGGAAGCATGTGCCACACCAGACATGTGGAGCCATGGCAGGATCTGTAATCTGCCTTTGGCTGCAACATCACCTGCTGGTCACCTTGAATGTTCACTCCATGCTTTGTGTCTTGAATTTGCTGTTGAGTGCTTTGATGGCTTTCAGAGCCCATATTGGTTGAAACCTGCTGTTGGTTCACCACACAATGATGAAATGAAATATAATGTGATTTTTTTCTAAGTGCATGACATCTGTTTTCCTGGAATCCTGTTTTAAACAAGTTCATTAAGAGCAGATTTCCTGGAAGTCAGTGATGCACAGAACAACTTCCAGCAGGGTTCTGCTATTGAATCACTGTGTCTGTGCTAAAGCTGACTTGCTTACTGCTTGTGGTAACCTGGTACTTTGGGGTGCTACCAAGCCACCAGTGTAGGTTGTGTCTCCTTTGTAGGAAGAAACACACCTCCTCACCAAAAGGTCCTATTTTTTTTTCCCCCCCCTCTTTGGCATGGTGTTGCTTTTGCCCCTACAGTTTCCAGTTTCTCCCTTTTTTTTTCTATGCCAGGTTTGGATTTTCTCCTTCATCTTTTGCTGTATCTTTCCTGATTTTGGAGAAAGGAGACAGGAAGCCATATGTTTGGGGATTTTTGCACTATCTCAGACTATATCTTGTTAATCTTCTCCCCCTTTTTGTATCCCCTCCTTTGAGCATTTCCAATCTCTGCCTTGCCCTCCCATCACCACAATTTTCTCCCTTTCCATTGATCCACTTCCCCCCATCCTTTCACTGGAGATAATTCAGATACTCATAAGACCCACTGACTGATCATAAACATGATCTTGGCACAGATCTAGCTCGTGCCTCTTCAGTGTCCTAGTCTTCTGTGAACGGTCATCTTCAGTAAGGCTTCCCGAGCTTTGCTTCATTAGAAACTAATTAGAATTGTCACCCCAAGCTGAAAAGTTACCTTTGAAGTCCAAATATTTCCTCAGCTTGTCTTAATAAAGGCTTTCTTTTTATTTCCCTCTTCATATGCTGATTCCAGACAGCACATGAACTAGAAATCCTGGAAGGCTGGGAGGAAAATCTCCTCTTGCAGTATTTCCAATTGGATAAAAACCAAAAATCCATTGGAAATCTCACGATTTCCAGCACAATGTTCTGGCCAAGAAAACCTGGAGAAGCTGCAAATAAGCATCCAGATGTCTGGATAAATCCCTGAACTGAAAGAAAATCTTTGGAGGTTTGTTTATTCTTAATACAGAGAATAAAACCTTATTATTTATAGATATTAATAAACTCCTTAAAGTGCATGGTACCTACATGGTGAAGAATTAGCTGTGTTGCTTGTGTTGATAAGCTTATAGGCCTGTGGGCTTGTCTGGCCTGAAGAGCAGTCGGGTAATTCAAGCCAGGGATTTAGTGCACAAGTTATTGTTGGAGGGATTAGCAATGAGGATTCACGAAAGAGGTGATTTTTAAAGTAGAGATGCGAATCTGAGGCAGGGCTGTGTTGTGAGAGGTCTGTGTGGCTTTCAGAGCCCCTAGGATAGAGATTGAGGCAGAGAGAAGAAATTAATGGGAAGGCAGAGGTGTAGGAGATGTGTAGTGCAGCTCTTGTTACACACTCTATGTATAGTCCAGATCTTGTCATTTTTGGGGTCAGAGCTGCATCCTGACTGAGCAGAAACCCGTGAGACTGTGGTCACCCTGGTGCTGCCTGGTTCTCGCTGTTGTGCAGCCAGCTACACACCACCAGTTCATGCCTGACCTGCCTGGTTTGTGTTCTGCACATGCATTCTTACTGTCCCAAATCAGGCTCTTTAGGAAGCAGTTCGAGCAGGTTGTCAGAAAATGAAGCTGAAATTCTGAGCACAAATCCCATTACTGGTGTAAAGGGTCAAAACCTCTCACTGCTTTGGACATTCACCATGTATCTATTTTAACAAGTTATATGCATGTATAAAATGCCACTCCGTTTTTTGCTGTATATATATTTTTTTGCTCCTATATTTGACAAATATTCTAGTAGGAAGGAAAGTTGTGAATGGCAACTTGTTCTAGGAGGTACACTGTGCAAAAGACAGGTAGGTGATGTCAGTAAGATCATTGCCACGCTGGCCAGGTAATGTCATCCACATGCAGCCAAGCTCTACCAGCATCAGATGTGGATTGCACATGCAGGGTGGAGACACCAAGGTCCTGTCCTGCTGCTCCCTTTTCCCTCCTCCACTGGTGGTCAGGGCAAATGGGCAGCCGTGTGTCTCCTGTTCTCCATGCTACTCCGAGATGCAGTCGGAGGCTTAGAAGAACATTACCTGAGACAGAGATCCAGGATGGGACCCTTATTTATACATTTTCAAAATGCTTACCATACATTCACTGCCAAATACCTCAGATCCCTGAAGAACAAGCTATGTGAGGTGGCCTTGCTATTTCAGATGTTTGTGTTATTTGCTCTCAGCATCTTTATCAGCAGCACTCTGTCAAGGCCGGTGCATTAAACATTGATCTACCTTGACAGTGGGAGCAGGGCATGCATACTGAAGGGCAGGTGTCAGACCCTTGCTGATGGCATCCCTCTCACAGAGAGTTAACTATTTCTTAGGCTCCCAAGAAAGACAGCCTGCTGCTGCTGAGATGGCACAGAATCACACCGCTAACTAAAGCGTGGTGGGGAGAAAAACTGTACTGCTGAATTTCATACCTGGAGACCTGCCAAAGTAGGAGGCATCTCAAACGACCTTGTTGCTCTCCTGTTTTGGGTACCATCTGCTCTTTCATATTTACTGGGTAGGAGCTACTTACCATTTCATAGCAGTTCATAGCAATTAACAAGGCTGAAGCCTGCTGACCTGTGAGAAATTTACCCAAAGGGCATTTTATAGCACTTGGAGCTTCAGCTATGCCTAGTCATGAGTTCACTGCCTCTAGTTGTGAAGGTGCTTCCTGCAGTGATGCTTTCATGCAATTCCCACTTCACGATATAATATCAATTTCTAAACTTTCCAAGATTTCTTTAAAATAGCCTAAAGGGAAGCGACAAGTTCTGAAGCTCTTGGTGACTTTTTGGAAGCAGTTCAAGCACCAAATGAAGGTCTTGGTATTGGGAAATGAGCACTCAGAGGGCTCTGCCTGGATTGGTGGTGACTGATAAATGGGGGTCTGAAATGTTTGGTAGCCCTTTGTGGATGTTTGAAAGGGAAAATAGTAATTCCTATGTTTCTGTAAAGGTTGTGATGTAAGATACAGATGGGCAGGGCGGTTGTTTGTTTGGCTTCTTGTTTTTGATGTAGTGAAAGGCACTGAGAAACTTCTGTCAGATTAAAATAAAAATCTACAGCAATCCAAGAGAGCCTTGTAACCCCTGCAGCCACCTTTCTGAGAGCTTTACTGGACCCTGGGCAAAAATTCATCTCACCTTCCGAATTGGGGCAACCTATTCAAAGCTCAGCTTCGTTTGGATGTTCCAAGTTTTTGAAGTCTTTAAGTAAAAGAGATAGGAGGTCCTGATCCCTCAGTAACTCTTCATTCCTCCCAAGCAGAGGCACTGCTCCCTGGGCTCTCTCTGGGGCTTTCCTACTGGATTTCTCCCGAGCCCTGCCCTTGCTCAGCGTGTCTCACTGATGCGAAAATCGCTAACGAGCCGCTATGTGCGGCAAAGGACGCGTTGTCTCCACATCGCTGGTGCCAGGAGCAGGCAGCCCGCTGGCAGACATCCCCCCGTGACGTACCCCCCTCCTTGGCCCAGCTCCGCAGGCAAGCGGCTGCGGCCCTGCCACGCCGTCCGCTCCCTCCCTGCTCCCTGCCTGCGCGGCCGCCACGCAGGCTCTGCTCGCAGCCTGCAGCTCTTGGCCGGGTGAGCCGGGCCGGGCTGGCTGCCCTGGGGAGGAGCGGCGGCTGGGCTGCAGTCAGGCTGCCAGCTGGCACCGCACCGGGCTGGAGCGCACGGGAGAGATGCCCCAGAGAGAATGTTCCCACAGCCCCTCTCCACCTTTCCCTGGCTGCTA